>BPLR01016704.1:0-57898 GCA_021605095.1 Caerostris extrusa | reverse complement strand
AATCAATAAATATTAGAAATCTGTAGCCATAGCAATTTCCAGTGAAAAATGAGACTCAAAACAGTTTTGCATTTAATAATTTGTAACATAATTTTTAACCATTCAAGAGCAAATAACAAACAATTGCAGAATCTGCATATCACAATCATTAAACTTTTGTAGCATTTCATGCAAGCACAAACATTATGTGCTCTACACATTTGAGATAAAAAAATATTATTTTTCTCTTTTAAAATAATTGGTGCAGTCAACTTTAACTTAACAATAACTAAAGCATGAACATAATCTGAAATATATAAAAATGAGGCGTTAAATGGCTTACATTTTTTTAGAAAATGTTTACTATTCTAATGTGAGTAAAGACTCATTATTAAAATGAAGTTTTTAAACAAACAAAAAAAAAAAACAATCTCTCGAGGCGTTAGAATCTTTCTTGAAGATTTCAAAGCTAATTACAGATTTCCAACTTTCACTTTTAAAAACCGGCATTTTAGTCTTTTAGTCATTATTTTAAATAAATAGAACGCTTTTAAATATATTTTATTTTCCTCACGTATATGCAGATGACAGGAAATTATTTTTTTCTTAGGAAGCAGTGAGTTTTTTTTAAAAGAAATACGATTTGGGAAACATTATTTAAATTTATGCGTACATCGTTTATGTTTTGCATTTAGGTGCTGCATTTTAGGTGTTGTTAAATAATAAATTTCAAATGAGATATTGTTTGCATAAGGGGCATTACGTGGTGCATATGATCTTATCTATGCATAACTAAAGTCATATAATACTTAATTTTTAGTACAAAATAAAAAATAAATAAACAACTTTCATTTGTAAATAATAAATTACACAAATGAAATGTATACTATATGTTCGTTAATATTTTAAACATAGTTATCTTAATTATCATACAGTTAAATTATTAGAAAAATATATATTTTTATCATAGTGCCTTTACGAGTAATTAGCAGTTTTACGATGAAATTCTTATACTTTACAAAATTCAAATTTAACAAATTAAATAGACGGATATCAAAAATTTTACTTAATGCATAAATTATTATTTTCTTTTGTAATACTTTTTTACAATAAAAATTGCAATTTCTGTCATCCACGCATTTGCCATTTGCATAGGTAGCGTGTAAAACCATGAAAATTGATTCCCTTACGGCTGGGGAGATTATTAACAAGCATTTTTGAAAAATAGTCAAAAAATAGGTCATTTTGAAAAATAGGTCAAAAAAATAGGTTATTTTTGAAAATAGATTTGCAATGTGTCTTTTATAGATAACCAGATTGCTTGGTTATTTTGAATGTCAGTACAATAAATAAATGTGGAGCAGTTAAACTTTAGAGAAATTATTTTGTTTTCGTCTTTTCTGTTAACGACATATACTCTGCTTTCCTTTTAACAAAATGGCAAAATCAAACTTTGCTTTCAAGAATCCTTAAAGCTGCAATTTATTTTTATAGACCTTATATGATGTTTCTGTTGATCAATTAAAGTAAGTCGTAACACTACTTAAAATGTCTAATGAACTAAACTAAACTTAAAATGTCTATATGACATATTATATTACATTAATCTATACTACATAAATTTACGAAATTATTTAATTCATCATTCGTTTCAATTGATCTTTTTAACAGTAATACAGACGTAATACATTATCAATTATTTTTTTGCCAACCTATTCTAGGTACTCAAAGATAAAAAATATTCTTCCATTTTGTTATATATATATATATTTAATTATGAATATATTTGAATAAATTATTCACTCTTTTTAATGATCGTTGGTAATATAATTCGTTTTCAAATATTATAAATTATTAATTTTTGGTATAGTGCAAACTATATATTACGACAACAACGTTACCTATCAATTAATTATATCACAATTCCATCAATTCCAGCCCTCACAATTCGAATACTACTGAAAATATAGAACTAAATTAGTTTTTATATATATGATCTTTAAAAAGTTAGAAAACTTTAAGATATGACAGTACGATGACATACATAATATTTAGCATAGAAAACATGATTGGAAATGAAATGCAAGATCTGTAGAGTACACTGAATAAAAAAATCCAGTAGATGATTCGGAAACACAGAAATGACATATAAGTTTCATAAGCTAGTTTAATGCTTTTAAGAATCCAGCGCACTCAATACTTGGTACATGAAGAACGTTTCACTCTTTAACTTCATCAATATGATAAACAGACCAGCCTGTACTTAGCAGATCTGCCATATGAATCAGATTATCATGCTCAATAACTGCTGTTCTAACCCTCATTGCGTGATTTGTATCTAACAAAGAGGCATGGAAGAATCGAGCTTCCAATCATAGTGTGGTTTAGAGTTAAAGTAATTGCATTTGAAGAAAATGCACTCCATAAAGTTGTATCGTATCCCTGCTGTTACCCCTTGCAACTTTATAAGTGAAATAAATGCTGAAATAACCATCCTCCCATACATTATCTATTCTCCTGCATTATCCGTTTTTTTTTCATATATTATCCACTTCTCATACATTGTCCCCCCATCTATGTGTTGTCCTCATATATTTAAATTATCCATACACTTTTAAATTATATATAATGCACTCCATTTTCCATCCACTTTTCCACAATCCATACACTTTTAAATTATATATATGCCATTAAACCCCACCAACCAGTCTACTATCATGCATTACAGGGTTGATGAACTGTTGCACACTAAAAGATCTACATAAGACTGGCGTTAACAGCTTTTTCTTTTTTACCAAGACGCACATTTGCATACGGTTACTCTTCCTAGAAAGCATTTGTTTGCATTGTGTTTTCTTTCCCAAGATTGCATTAACATATATTTCATTTTCGAACATGCATTCTATTATGGAAATTGTGTTCTACCACGCCTTAAAAGATGCACAATATTCGATTCAATATTTGGAAGCACTCTGCATATTCTAAAACATGAGTGAATAAAGATAATAAATTATAATTACATGAATATAATACATAATTATTTTTTATTTATTTTACGTTAATCTTCAAAAATCGTATTTATTATAGAAATTAATTTGAAATAATTCAAAAATGTATTTAACTGTTTCGTTTAAAAATGATTATAAATCAGTTCTTTCAAATATGAAATATTTTGAATAAATAAATATCATTTAAAAAAATGGAATAAATTATGATTAGATTTTGTAACCAATAAATATATCAATCTGATAAAATAGTACTAAATGTAAAAATAACTGTTTTCGATAAACCAATATTTAATATATACTAGTAACTTATTTTTTTCATTCCATAGGATTATCATTTTACATAAACAAATAATATTTTAAATATTAATTTCGTAATATATATTACAAATTTAGATATTTACAATTTAAAAACATATGCACAATAGCATCTAAATATTGTAATAACTAAGATTAAAACTTTTATAGAAATTAAACTAATAGAGCCCTTTGTTTAGAAATTTATAAACACTTTACCGTAATTACAGAAATAATTCATCAGCAAAACGTTGAACTATAACACAACGAAAGACATCACTATGCATCTGAACATGCAGACAAAGGGAATATCTGCTCATTAAAATTGGAAAATGGGTGAACTCAAATTACCACAAACGATGTTGTTAAATTGCTTTAATGCTTTGCATGCTCCCCACTAAAATTAAATATAATGGTTGCGAGTTGTACATCGTGTTAGCATAGCTCTGTTATGAATTCTTGCTGAAGTTTACTCATAACAAGTTATTGTTTAAATAAACGCATTCTCATTTCCATGTTGTATATTAGTAATCTGTAATGTTACAAGAATTGTGACTTTTGAACCATTTTAGTCAAAAACCTTTTAAGCATTATTTATTTAATGTTTGAGTAATATTAATTCATAATTAAATTTCTAATTTTAAAATATCATTTTATCATGGGATTCAAAAAGAAAAATATCATCATATATTCTTGTTATACATCTATCAAGTATTAAGATGCATTTATAAAATTTATGTTTATTAAAATATATTAAATAAGTCATCTATTTCAATAAATAGCATTTTAAGGATTCATGTACGATGCATTATTACATATAATATATATACTGTTGGACATCCAAAATGCAACACCAAAAGACAAGAACTATCAAAGCCAAATTTATTATAAGAATTACAAAATACAAAAATTAAATCATTGAAAATACCCCTTTCGAGTCATATAACATGAAAAAGGTTTCGGATAGCAGCCACGGCAGGCAATAATTGTTGCTATACCTCTCGAGATTGAGTGAAGGAGGTTTAGATGTATTCTATCTGTATATTTAAATGTAAGTCAATCTTGTTCCACAAAGGGATACAATTAGCAAAGTTGATATGGCGTAACAGAGGTTGGTATATACACTGAAGTGACAAAAGTCATGGGATACCTCTTAATATCGTATCGACCCTCCTTTCGCCCGGCGAAGTGCAGCAACTCGACGTGGCATGGACTCAACAAGTCGTTGGAAGTCTTCTGCAGGAATATTGAGCCATGCTGTCTCGATAGACGTCCATAATTGTGAAAGCGTTGATGGTGCAGGATTTTGGGCACGAACAGACCTTTCGATGATGTCCCATAAATGCTCATGCGTCCCATGCATGACCCATGCGTCTAGCTCAACTAACATTCCGCGTTCAAAGTCTGTTAATTCCCGTCGTGCGGTCATCATCACGTCAAAACCTCTTCACATGAATAACTTGAACAGAAATGAAAAGCTCTGCGAAAGCACTGTGCATTTATACCTGTTCTACGCGATGCTACTGCCATCTGAAAATTTGCATAGTGCTATCCCATGACTTTTGTCACTTCAGTGTATTGGGTCAGTCGTTTACCATCGCCCAGACGAGACTAATAAGCGACAAATTGTGATAACGGACTTATATGGAGTTATAAAACCTCTGACCAAAGTGTCACCAGTCTATTATACGATTACTATGGTATTGTAGGCAGAATCGCGACTCGCTATGAAATTTGTTTGTCCATATCTGGTATATACGACACCACTGCCCACACCAACACATGTACTTTAGTGTCATATGTAATCTCAGCAATGGACTGCTTGAAGAAATTCCTTTGTGATGTTTCTGACGATGAATAATACGTGCTGACCCTATTGACGTGAAGACCCTATTTTTGAAATATAATTCTTGATGATATAGAGTAGTTTATCAGTCCATATAACCAATATTATTTTCATCAAGTGTGATGGTGCGACAAGGTTGGTGCAATAGTTCCCATCGATTGATCCTTCCTTCCTGCATCTATCGAGTGCCTGTCAGCATCACTGTGATTTGATTATGACCTACGTGACATCAATTTTTGAAGATATCATTCTCTATAAGCCATAATTCTTCCTATGCGAAATTTAAAAAAATCTGCTCAATCGATGCTGGTATTTTTCTAGGAGCCATAATAAAGATTCCCACACAAAAAAAAGCAAAAACAATTTCAATACTTAAAAAAAAAAAGTGTTCTGTTTTATTTTTTATAATGCTCTTCTAGGTAGCGCGATAAGTTACCATGATGAGTTTCTCATTGAAATGCTAATCATTTATATATGTCATAATTACGTACGCATGGGGAAAATTTCGCGCCTTTTGAATGGTTCCTTCATGGTATTGCATTTTAGATAGCCAACATTATAGAAACCATAACAATAAAATTAACCATAACATTAATCATTTTAACTCATTCTATTAGCAATGTTTGTGTGCGTTTATTGTTTTTTGTGTATATAATGAAATTGAATTTTTCTGTGTCAAACATTAAATATATAAATCAGAAAAAGTAAACTGTTGCTCTTTCTTAATTGCTTTGTTTTCGTCACAATAAAATTTAATTTCCCTTTATGTTAATAAAGAGAAAGTTGTTATTAATTCAATATTAACATTCTGAACATTAATAGAAAAAAAATTCATGTAATATTAAAAAGATAATATGAAGCACATTAAAATATCAGCGTAAAACAAAGACACAAACGAATGAATTAACTTATTAACATTTACTGACAAGATATTTTTATCATACTTAAGAAAGCTTTTTTAATGGCATAGTTTATAAATCATACTTAGAAAGGATTTCATACATATTCTTCATACATTTTTATTTCAGCACAACAAAACTAAAACATAATTTTGCAAATTTTAGAAAAAGTAAAAGTAAGAAACTTTTAATCAATTCCAATCTTTAATCAATTTTTTCTTAATGTGACTGACTTGGGAGATGCATGAAAATTTTTCATGTGAATGGAAATTGCTTTTCCATTCACATGATTTTTTTTTTTTTTTTTGCATTGTGAATGGAAGAAAAAAATGTATTTGGGGCACCATTTTTTAAATGAACTTAGTTTTTCCCTTTGTTGCTGTTTGAAAGTATTATTGTTACAGATGGAATTAATTCTGAGCAGTTGATAAATGATGATGGTGATTAATGTGGATATCAAGAAAATCTACTTGTACTAGTTTTTTTTAATATGTTCCATCGCTATATATAGACAGATAGATAGACAGATACAATATATATATATATATATATATATATGTACATATTATAGCGATGGGGCGTGTTTTGAAAGTATAATACAAATAACCTTCAATTGATTTTCTTGATATCCACATTAATCATCGTCATATATCTATTCAAAGACCAATGCATTTGTGTAATTATTTTGATGTTTCTGATAATGATTAGAAAAAGAAAGCTTTTCTATCTAATTTAATTACTAAAATAATCTAAAGCTGCTATACAGGACTTTATATTTACTAGAGTTCTCATTATAACAGAAGTTTCCTATTTTTGTCTTTTTCGCTACCATTAAGGGAGCAAATGAACTCAATGTAACTGAATGTATTCCATCTATTTACGGTAAATTTAGTAACGATGCTTCAGAGAAAGTAACCGTATATAATATATAGACAGCATCCCACGCAATAACGATTCACAATATCATTTTAATTGATTTTTTTCCATCAAATTTCTTCCAGAGGCTGCCTGAATCCCAAGTGCTGCAACTAGCACCGTCCGTGGAACACCAGTCATCCGCCATGCTCAGCATCTTGAGGAGGTACTCTTGGCACAAATTCGCCATCGTCACCAGCCAAATTGGCGGACATGATGACTTCGTACGAGCAATTAGAGACCAGATACTCACCATAGTAGATTTTAAGTAGGTACCATGTTGCTTATTTTTAATTTGGAATAATACTAAAAAATAAAAAGAGTTCGTAAAAGTCAATGCTATTGGAAGATTACTAAAATATTGCTGTATTATTGATCAAATGATATTGATTATATCGTTATAATAATAAATCATTATGTGTATTTTTTAACATATCTGATTTTATATCACCGACGTGTAAAAATAATGAATTGAAAATTGAATATTTGAATTAAAAATAAATTAAATTCTGGTGCATTTAATTTACCAAAAGAGAAATGCTTGTTATCGTAAAATTTAAAAAATGAATAAAGAATAAGTAAGGAAACTTTTTGCATGATTATCATTCTTTAGTTGCCTATTTAATAATAATAGAGTTGGATAAATTATGTTTTGAAAAAAGGACTATTAATATTATGAGTAAAACCATTTTTTAAAATAATATTTCGCATCATTAGGGACGTTAAAATATATTTAATTTAAATAACATAAATGCGAAAATTGCTATTTAAATTCATAATAAAATTTTTAGATAAGGTTTAATTTTTTTTTATAATAATAATTGCTAGATTCATCTTTAACCCTTCCCAATAACAGTATTCGTAAAGTTACGAATAAGAAAATTACAAACAAATGTCCTTCTCTATTTTTATTGACGATTTTTTGACATCATTAAAATATTTTATTTTCAATTTAAGATAATGGTATACAATTAATTCTAACACAATACGATAAAATTGACTATTCATTCGATAAAAATAGCTAAAATGGAAGGATTCCCTAACGAAAGAAACAGACAATTTTCGACTTAAATTTCAGAATTATTTTTTTTTTTAAATATTGAAGGGAATCAAACTCCTTTTGGAGTATATTTAAGTTGAATTCAATGAAGGATTGCTCTTTGATCTATGCGTTTTGCCGATTAAAGTAAAAAAACAGTAAATGTTACACTATGTAAAATTTAGTACACCTAACCAAAATATATTTATTTAATTATCAACCAGTACACCATTTTTTATCAATGGCAACTTCCCATTAATTATACTTTCTATGAAAGAAATTTGGTTGAGTTTATTTATTTTTTTTTATTTTTTTTTTAATGAGAAAAAAATATTTTGATAAATTTTTCTAACATATGAATGGTAGCAAATAATTATGAAACGTTCACATTTCAATCAGCATATCAAGAATTGTACTTCATTGTTGTATTTTAAACATTTAAATATCAAACGAAGATAGGCATATATAGTGAATAATTTAAAATCCACATCAATATATACGTCAAACACAAAAGACATAAACATTTTTGATACATTTTCAAAAATGTTTTCATTCATAAAAAGTCATATTACCCTTAGCAGCTTTAAGATTTGACTCCAGAAAACTCATTCCCGTTTGTAACAATACATAAACCATCATACCACATTCAATTCAAGATTCCACTCAATTCATATATGCATATGCATGCTGTGTGATGAATTTAAACAACATATAAATCTATACAACAAACACAACAAACCAAAAGACATTTTTTTTTCTAAGGAACAAACAACTTCAAAAGCGAACCATAGAAGAAAATATTAAAATCACGTACGCCATTTCACTAGTTGCTGATAAAAACATAAAGACAGGTACCGCAGACTAGCTTAGTTGTCGAAAGGCACTAGAACGTACTTACACTTGATTTTTTGTTGGTGAATGGTTTAGAAACAGAGCGATGTCAATCACGTAAGGTGGAGTCTGAAACGACCCTGTTCAGTTCGCGAAGAAATTGCACATCATTTGTATGTCCAAAAGAGAGGGGACATTTCCCTTTACTTCTCGGTGCAAGAGGATGTATAAAGGAGAACATCATGACATTGGCAATAACAAGCATAGATTCGAGTTTTTATCTTTTTTCCAGCAATAGGAGAAATAGGATAACGTCTCTCCTGTATTAAGATACCACGGCAAAAAAAGTGTTCTTATTCAGAAAGACACGACGATTGTTGTTCGGTACGGAATGCAGATCTGAGGATTACATTCGTTTGAGAAGTTGAATGGTGAAAAAAAGAGGAGAAATAGGCAATAATGTTTCCTTTTTTAGAGAGGATCTAGTCAGAACTGGAAATTTTCGAATATCGAGGTGCTTAGTAAAAAAGCAGTTTCAAACACAGCAGTTTTGAAGGCATGCATGGAATAGAAGTAATAAAATGTTCAGAGATATAATTTGAGAAGAAAGTGCAATAATTATTTTATCCTGTTTCAAAGAAATACCTGAGTGTTTTCCGATCGCAATCAAAGAGAAACAGTAAATGTTTAAACGAATTAAATTTAGTACAATTAGCCAAAATATATTCATTTAATAATCAACCAGTTTGCCATTTTTTCAATGGCGACTTCCAATAATCCTCTTTTCTGTAAAATTAATTTGGTTGGGTTTTTTTTTTTTTTTTCTTTATTGAGAAAAATATTTTTTGATACAAGTTTCTAAAATAAGAATGGTAGCAATTAATTATGAAACGTTCACATTTCAATTAGCATATCAAGCCTTATATTTTATTGTTGTATTATTAGCTTTTGAATATCAACCTAACACATCAATATATAAATACAAAAACATATACATTTTTAATGCATTTTCAAAAATGTTTTCATTCATAAAAAATCATATCACCCTTTGCAAATTTAAAATTAGGCTCCAAAAAAACTCTTTCCCATTTGTAACCATACATAAACCAGTGTATTCAAAGATTCTATTCAATTCAAATATGCATATGCATGCTCTCTGATGAATTTAAACATCACATAAATATATACAAGATACATACATATAAATATATCAAACACAATAGGCTAAAAAAAGAAAAAAAAAAACATTTCAAGGCACAAACAACTTCAAAAAGCGAACCATAGATCTGAGAAAATATTAAAATCACCAACACCATTTCACTAGTTGCTGAAAAAAACATAAAGACAAGCACCAGCAGACTATCTTAGTTGTCTGAAAGGCACCAGAACGTGCTTACACTTGATATTTTTTTGTTGGTGAATGGTTATAGAAAGAGAGCTATACCAATCACGTAAGGTGGAGTTTGAAACGACCCTGTTCAGTTCGCAAAGAAATTGAACATCATTTGTGTGTCCAAAAGAGAGGGGACATTTCCCTTTACTTCTCGATGCAAGAAGACGTATAAAGGAGAACATCATGACATTGGATATAACCAGCATGAATGGTGAAAAAAAAGGAGAAATACGCAATAAAATCTTTTCTTTTTTAGTGATATTCTTGCTAGAATTGGGAATTTTCGAATATCGATGTGCTTAGTACAGTTTTCCATAGCAGCAGTTTTAAAAGATATGCATGGAATAGAAGTAATAAAATATTGAGATATATTTCGTGAAGAAAATGCAATAACTATTTTAACATGTTTCAAAGAAACTTCTGTGCGTTTTTCCCATTAAAATAATAAATAGTGAAAAGTTAAACTGAGTAAAACTTTGTATACTTAGCCAAAATATTTATTTCATCATCAACCAGGTCACTATTTTTCAATGGCAACTTCCCATTAATTCTCTATGAAATTACTTTTGTTGTTGTTTTTTTTCTTCTTTTTTTTTAGAGAAAAGACGATTTTGATAAACTTTTCTAAAATAAGAATGGTAGCAATTAATTATGAAACGTTCACATTTCAGTCATCCTGCCAAGCATTTTACTTTACTGTTATATCATAAATATTTAAATATCAACTTAACATGTGCATGTTTCTGTGAATAATTTAAAAGCCATATCATTATCTTCATCAAACACAAAAAAAATTGAAAAATATAAATTGTTTAATACACTTTCAATTCAAGGAAAAAACAGCTTCAAAAAGCGAAACATAGATCTAAGAAAATATTAAAATCACGCACGCCATTTCACTAGCTGCTGATAGAAACATAAAGACAGGCACCGCAGACTAGCTTAGTTGTCAGAAAGGCCCCAGAACGTGCTTACACTTGATTTTTTGTTGGTGAATGGTTTAGAAAGAGAGCGATGGCAATCACGTAAGGTGGAGTCTGAAACGACCCTGTTCAGTTCGCAAAGAAATTGCACATCATTTGTGTGTCCAAAAGAGAGTGGGACATTTTCCTTTAACTTTCTCGGTGCAAGAAGACGTATAAAGGAGAACATCATGACATTGGATATAACAAGCATAGATTGAAGTTTTTATCTTTTCCCACAATATGAGAAATCGGATAAAGTCTCTCCTGTATTGAGATACCATGGCAAAAAATGTTTTTATGCAGAAAGACATGGCGATTGTTGTTCGGTGTGGAATGCAGCTCCGATTATTACATTCGTTTGAGAAGTTGAATGGCGAAAAAAGAGGAGAAACAGGCAATAAAGTTTTCCTTTTTTAGTGATATTCTTGGCAGAATTTGGGAATTTTCGAATATCGAGGTGCTTAGTACATGTTTCGAAAGCAGGAGTTTTAACGGCATGCATGGAATAGAAGTAATAAAAATGTTCAGAGATATAGTTTGTGAAGAAAATGCAATGACTATTTTATCATGTTTCAAAGAAAATTCTATGCTTTTTTCCGATTTAAATATATAAAAAACAATAAAAGTTTAAACTAAGTAAAACTTATTACACTTAGCCAAAATTTATTTATTTAATCACCACCCAGGTCGCCCCTTTTTTTTAATGGCGACTTTCCACTAATTATCTTTTCTATGAAATTAATTTAGTCGGGTTTTTTTTATTTTTTTATTGAGGAAAAAATTTCTTGATAAGCATTTCTAAAATAAGAATTTTAGCAAATAATTATGAAACGTTCTCATTTAAATCAGCATATCAAGAATTATACTTTAGTGTTGCATCATAAATATTTAAATATCAACTTAACACGTGCATCTTGTGAATAATTTAAATACCACATCAATATATACTCTAAACACAAAAGCATAAACATTTTTAATACATTTTCAAAAATCTTTTCATTCATAAAATATTATATTACCCTTAACAGCTAACAGCTAGATTTTAAAAAATGTTTTCATTCATAAAAATTTGTATTACCCTTATTTGATTTAAGACTAGATTCCGAAAAACTCTTTCCCATTTGTAACAATACATTACCCCAAATATCTTTCATGTATTTCCCAAGTATTTTATCTTGTTTCAAAGAAAATTCTGTGAGTTTTTCCGTTTGAAATAAAAAACAACAGTAAAAATATAAATTCTGTAAAACTTAGTTCACTTAGCCAAAATATATTTTTTTAATCATCAACCAGGTCGCCCATTTTTCAATGGCAACTTTCCATTAATTAATTATCTTTTCTATGAAATTAATTTTTTGGGGTTTTTTTTATTGAGAAAAAAAAAAAAGGTATTTGATAAACTTTTCTAAAATAAGAGCGTAGGCAATTTGATAGGAAATGTTCACATTTCAATCAACATATAAGGCATTATACATTATTGTTGCATTTTAAACCTTTAAGTATCAACCTAACATGTGTATATTGGGATTAATTTAAAAACCCATCTATATCTACATCAAACATAAAAAGATTCAAAAATATAAATATTTTCAATATATTTTCAAAAACGTTTATCTTCATAAAAATTCATATTACTCTTAACCGCTTTAAGATTAGGCTCCAGAAAAACACTTTCCCATTTGTAACCATGCAAAAACCATCATATCTTTCTATTCAAGGATTCTACTCAATTCAAATATGCCTATGCTTGCTGTGTGATGAATTTAAGCAACACATAAATATATACACCAAACACAACTAACCAAAAAAGAAAATTTTTTTTTTCAAGGAACAAACAACTTCAAAAGCGAACCATAGATCTGAGAAAATATTAAAATCACGTACGCCATTTCACTAGCTGCTGATAAAAACATAAAGACAGGCACCGCAGACTAGCTTAGTTGTCGGAAAGACACCAGAGCGTGCTTACACTTGATTCGTTTTGTTGGTGAATGGCTTAGAAAGAGAGCTATGCCAATCACGTAAGGTGGAGTCTGAAACGACCCTGTTCAGTTCGCAAAGAAATTGCGCATCATTTGTATGTCCAAAAGAAAGTGGGACATTTCCCTTTATTTCTCGGTGCAGGAAGACGTATAAAGGAGAACATCATGACATAGGCAATAACAAGCATAGATTCAAGTTTTTATCTTTTCCAGCAATATGAGAAATCGGATAACGTATTGAGATACCACGGCAAAAAATTGTTTTCATTCAGAAAGACATGACGATTGTTGTTCGGTATGGAATGCAACTCAGAGGATTACATTCGTTTGAGAAGTTGAATGGTGAAAAAAAGAGGAGAAATAGGCAATAAAGTTTCCTTTTTTTAGCAATGTTTCTTGCAGAATCGGGAATTTTCGAATATCGAGGTGCTTAGTACAGTTATCAAAAGCAGGAGTTTTAAAGGCATGCATAGAATAGAAGTAATAAAATATTCAGAGATATATTTTGTGAAGAAAATGCAATAACTATTTTATCATGTTTCAAAGAAATATTGAGAGTTTTCCGATTGAAATAAAAAAAAACAAGTAAAAATTTAAACTATGTAAAAACTAGTATACTTAGCCAAAATATATTTATTTAATCATCAACCAAGTCACCTTTTTTTCAATATCAGCTTCCATCAATTGATCCTTTTTTCTATGAAATTACTTTTGTTAGTTTTTCCTTCTTTTGTTTTATTGAAAAAAAAGATTTTGATAAAGATTTTCTAAAATAAGAATGATAGCAATTAATTACAAAACGTTCACATTTCAATTAGCATATCAAGCATTATACTTTCTTATTGATTTTAAACATTTAAATATCAACTTAAGCATGTGCATATTGTAAATAATTTAAAATCCACATCAATATCTACGTCAAACACAAAAAGATTGAAAATTATAAATAATTTAATACATTTTCAAAAATCTTTCCATTCATGAAAATTCTTATTACCCTAGCCGTTTTAAGATTCGACTCCAGAAAAACTCTTTCCCATTTTTAACAATACATAAACCATCATATCTTTCCATTCAAAGATTCTACTCAATTCAATATGCATATGCATGATCTGTGATGAATTTAAACATCATATAATATATATACATAAAACACAAACAAGAGCAAAAAATATATTTTTTTCAAGGAAACAAACAACTTCAAAACGCGAACCATAGATCTGAGTATTAAAATCACGTACACCATTTCACCAGCTGCTGATAAAAGCATAAAGACAGGCACCGCAGACTAGCTTAGTTGTCGGAAAGACACCAGAACATGCTTACACTTGATTCTTTTGTTGGTGAATGATTATAGAAAGAGAGAGCGATGCTAATCGCACGTAAGGTGGAGTCTGAAACGCTAAGAAATTGCACATCATTTGTATGTCCAAAAGAGAGTGGGACATTTCCCTTTACTTCTTCGTTGCAAGAAGACGTATAAAGGAGATCATCATGACATTGGATATAACAAGCCTAGATTCAAGTTTTTATCTTTTCCCCAGCAATATGAGAAATCGGATAAAGTCTCTCCTGTATTGAGATTCCATGGCAAAAATGTTTTTATGCAGAAAGGCATGGCGATTGTTGTTCGGTATTAAATGCAGCTCGAGGATTGCATGCGTTTGAGAAGTTGAATGGTTAAAAAAAATGAGTAGAAATAGGCAATAAAAGTTTCCTTTTTTAGTGATATTTTTGGCAGAATAGGGAATTTTTGAATATCGAGGTACTTAATACGGTATTCGAAAGCGGGAGGTTTTAAGGTAAGCAAGGAATACAAGTAATAAAATGTTCAGAGATACATTTTGTGAAGAAAATGCAATAACTATTTTATCATGTTTCGAAGAAAATTTTGTGCGTATTTTTTCAGATTGAAATAAAAAAATCAATGAAAGTTTAAACTAAATAAAACTTCAATACACTTAGCCAAAGTCTATTTATTTTATTATCAATCAGGTCGCCTCTTTTTCAATGGCAAATTCTCATTAATTCTCTTTTCTGTGAAATTAATTTGGTTGTTGTTTTTCTTTTTTATTGAAAAAAAAGATTTTGTGGAACTTTCCTAAATAAGAATGGCAGGTTGGCCTGAATGGCCGATTGGCTTTAAAACCACAGGTTTCGGGTTCGTGTCCCGGCGGTGAAATGGATGTTTGTAGTGGTTGGAATCCCTTTAAATCGTACGTCCTGGTCTAACATGCTAAGAGCGTTGCGAGGGTATTGTTACTCCCGTCCTTAGCTTATCTTCAAGTTATGCACCTCCTGGGTAGTGCTAAAAGTGAGTATCGTCAGTGCAGTGCTTGCCTTAAGGCATCGAAGTGAACTGTCTAAGTGTTTGACAGCTGCATTAGAAAAAAAAAATGGCAGCAATTAATTATGAAACGTTCAAATTTCAATCAACATATCAAGCAATATACTTTATTGTTGTATTTTAAACATTTAATATCAACCTAACATGTGCATATTGGGAGTAATTTTAAAACCACAACAATATATACGTCAAACACAAAAAGCACGAACATTTTTAATACATTTTCAAAAATTTTTTCATTGATAAAAAATCTTATTACCCCTAGTCGCGTTAAAATTAGACTCAGGGAAAAATTATTTCCCATTTGTAACAATACATAAACCATCACATCTTTCTGTTCAAAGATTCTACTCAATTCAATTATGCATATGCATGCTCTGCGATGAATTTAAACATCATATAAATATATATATACCAAACACAACAAGCTAAAAAAGATAAACTTTTTCTAAGGAACAAACAACTTCAAAAAGCGAACCATAGATCAGAGAAAATATTAAAATCACGTACACCATTTCACTAGCTGCTGGTAAAAACATAAAGACAGGCACCGCAGACTTGCTTAGTTGTCGGAAAGACACCAGAACGTGCTTGCATTTGATGTTTTTTATTGGTGAATGGTTAGAAAGAGAACGATGCCAATCACGTAAGGTGGAGTCTGAAACGACCCTGTTCAGTTTGCAAAGAAATTGCACATCATTTGTATGTCCAAAAGAGAGTGGGACATTTCCCTTTACTTCTCGGTGCAAGAAGATGTATTAAAAAGGAAGATCATGACATTGGATATATCAAGCATATATTCAATTTCTTATCTTTTCCCTGCAATATGAGAATCGGATAACGTCTCTTCTGTATTGAGATACCATGGCAAAAAAATGTTTTTATGCAGAAAGAGATGGCGATTGTTGTTCGGTATAGAATGCAGCTCTGAGGATTACATTCGTTTGAGAAGTTGAATGGTGAAAAAAAAGCTGAGACATGGGCAATAAAGTTTTCTTTTTTAGTGATATTCTTTGCAGAATTGGGGATTTTCAATATCGAGGTCCTTAGTAACAAAAAAAAAGCAGTTTCAAAAGCAGGAGTTTTAAAGGTATGTATGGAATAGAAAATGTTCAGAGATATATTTTGTGAAGAAAATGCAATAACTATTGTATCATTTTCGACAGAAAATTTTGTGCTTTTTTCGATTTAAATAAAAAAAACAGTAAACTTTTAAACTAAGTAAAACTTAATAGACTTAGCCAAAATATATTTATTTAATCATCAACAAGGTCACCTCTTTTTCAATGGCAACTTTCCATTAATTTTCCTTTCTATGAAATTAATTTGGTTTGGTTTTTTTATTGAGAAAAAAATTTTTGATAAATATTTCTAAAATATGAATAGTAGTAATTAATTATGAACCGTTCTCATTTCAATTAGCATATGAAGCATTATATTTCATTGTTGTATTATAAATATTTAAATATCGGCCTAACATGTGCATATTGTGTATAATTTAAAAACCACATCAAACACAAAAAGTTTGAAAATATAAATATTTTTAATACATTTTCAAAAATATTTTCATTTATAAAAATTGTTATTACCCCTAGTGACTTTAAAAATATACTCAGGTTAAAACTCTTTCCCCTTTCGTAGCAATACATAAAACATCATATCTTTCTATTCAAAGACTCTACTCAAATTAAATATGCATATGCAGGTTCTGTGATGAATTTAAGCATCATATAAATATAAACATCAAAAAAGAACAAACCAAAAGATATAATTTTTTTCTAAGAACAAACAACTTCAAAAAAGCAAACCATAGATCTGAGAAAATATTAAAATCACGTGCGCCATTTCACTAGCTGCTGATAAAAACATAAAGACAGGCACCGCAGACTAGCTTAGTTGTCGGAAAGACACCAGAATGTGCTTGCACTTGATTTTTTTGTTGGTGAATAATTTAGAAAGAGAGCGATGCCAATCACGTAAGGTGGAGTCTAAAACGACCCTGCTCAGTTCGCAAAGAAATTGCACATCATTTGAATGTCCAAAAGAGAGTGGACATTTCCCTTTACTTCTCGGTGCAAGAAGACATATAAAGGAGAACATCATGACATTGGATATAACAAGCATAGATTCAAGTTTTTATTTTTTCCCGGCAATATGAGAAATCGATAACGTATTGAGATACCACGGCAAAAAATTGTTTTTATGCAGCAAGACATGGCGATTGTTGTTCGGTATGGAATGCAGCTCAGAGGAATACATTGACAAGTTGAATTTTGAAAAAAAGAGAAATAGGCAATAAAGTTTCTTTTTTAGAGATGTTCTTGCACAATTGGGAATTTTCAAATATCGAGGTGCTTAGTACAGTTCTCAAAAGCAGGAGTTTTTAAGACATGTATAGAACAGAAGTAATAAAATGTTCAGAGATATATTTTGTCGAGAAAATGCAATAACTATTTTATCATGTTTCAAAGGTAATTCTGTTTGTTTTTTTCGATTGAAATAAAAAAAAACCAGTAAAAATATAAACTATGTAAAACTTAGTATACTTAGCCAAAATATATTTATTTAATCATTAACCAGATCGCCTTTTTTCAATATCAACTTTCCATTAATTATCCTTTCTATGAAATTACTTTTGTTAGGTTTTTCCTTCTTTTTTTTATTGATACAGAAAGATTTTAATAAACATTTATAAAATAAGAATGGTAGTAATTAATTACAAAACGTTCACATTTTAATTAGCATATCAAGCATTATACTTTTGTTATACTTTAAACATTTAAATATAAATCTAAGGTGGACATATTGTACATAACTTAAAATACACATCAATATCTACATCAAACACAAAAAGATGGAAAAATACAGAAGTTTTAATACATTTTTAATGTTACTTTATAAAATTCTTATTACCAGTATTCGTTTTAAGATTCGGTTCCAGAAAAACTCTTTCCTATTTGTAAATAATACATAAACCATCATATTTTTATATTTTCAAATATTGTACTCAATTCAAATATGCATATACATATCTGTGATGAATTTAAACGTAATATAAATATATACATCAGACACAAACAAGAAAAAAAAGTAGCATTTTTTTCAAGGAACAAATAACTTCAAAAGCGAACCATAGATCTGAGTATTAAAAATCACGTACGCCATTTCACCAGCTGCTGATAAACACATAAAGACAGGCACCGCAGACTAGCTTAGTTGTTGGAAAGACACCAGAACGTGCTTGCACTTGATGTTTTTTGTTGTTGAAAGGTTCTAAAGAGAGAGCGATGCCAATCACGTAAGGTGGAGTCTGAAACGACCCTGTACAGTTCGCAAAGACATCATTTGTATGTCCAAAAGAGAGTGGGGCATTTCCCTTCACTTCACGGTGCAAGAAGATATATAATGGGGAACATCATGACATGGGATATAATAAGCATAGATTCAAGTTTTTATCTTATCCCAGCAATATGAAAATCAGAAAAAGTCTCTCCTGTATTGAGATACCATTTCAAAAATGTTTTTATGCAGAAAGACTTGGCGATTGTTGTTCGGTATGGAATGCAGCTCTGAGGATTACATTCGTTTAAAAGTTTGAATGGTAAAAAAAAAAAAATAAGAAACAGGCAATAAAGTTTTCCTTTTTTAGCAATGTTCTTGGCAGAATTGGAATTTACAAATATCGAGGTGCTTAGTACAGTTTCCAAAAAGCAAACGTTTTAAATGCATGCATAGAATAGAAGTCATAAAATGTTCATAGATATATTTTGTGAAGAAAATGAAATATCTATCTTATCATGTTTCAACGAAAATTCTGTGCGTTTTTTCTATTGAAATTAAAAAAAGTTAAATTATAAACTATGTAAAACTTTGTAAATTTCACCAAAATATATTTGTTTAATTATCAACCAGGTCACCATTTTTTTAAATGAAAAATTCCTATTAATTCTCCTTTCCATGAAATTAATTTGTTTGCGTTTTTCTTCTTTTTTATTGCGACAAAAAAGATTTTGATAAACTTTTCTAAAGTAGGAATTAATTAAGTTCAAATTTCAATTAGCATATCAAACATTATACTTTATTGTTGTTTTTTAAACATTTAAATATCAACGTAACATGTCCATATTGTAAATAATTTTAAAACCACATCAATATCTATATATACACAAAAAGATTGAAAAACATAAATATTTTTAATACATTTTCAAAAATGTTTTCATTCATAAAAATTCTTATTACCCGTAGTCGCTTTAAGATTAGACTCTGGAAAGATTTCCCCATTTGTAACAATACATAAACTATCACATCTTTCTATTCAACAATTCTACGCAATTCAAATATGCATATGCAGGCTCTGTGATGAATTTAAACATCATATAAATATAAACATCAAATCAACAAACCAAAAGAGATAATTTTTTTCTAAGGAACAAACAACTTGATTTTTTTTTTTTTTTTGTTGGTGAATGGTTATAGAAAGAGAGCTATGCCAATCACGTAAGGTGGAGTCTGAAACGACCCTGTTCAGTTCGCAAAGAAATTGCACATCATTTGTGTGTTCCAAAGAGAGTGGGACATTTCTCTCTTTACCTCTCGGTGCAAGAAGATGTATAAAGAAGGATATCATGGCATTGGATATAACAAGCATGGACTCCAGTTTTTATCTTTTCCCTGCAATATGAGAATCGGATAACGTCTCTTGCGTATTGAGATACCATGGCAAAAATGTTTTTATGCAGAAAGACATCGCGATTGTTGTTCGGTATTGAATGCAGCTCAGAGGATTACATTCGTTTGAGAAGTTGAATGGTGAAAAAAAAAAAAAGAGGAGAAATAGACAATAAAGTTTCTCTTTTTAGCAATGTTTTTGGCAGAATAGGGAATTCTCGAATATCGATGTGCTTAATACAGTTTTCAAAAGCAGGAGTTATAAAGGCATGCATAGAATAGAAGTAATAAAATTTTCAGAGATATATTTTGTGAAGAAGGTGCAATAACTGTTTTATCATATTTTACAGAAAATTCTGAGAGTTTTTCCGATTGAAAGTTTTAAATAAGTAAGAACTTAGTATACACACTTAGCCAAAATATATTTAATTAATCATCAACCAGGTCTCCATTTTTTCAATGGCAGCATTCCATTAATTATATTTTCTACTTTTCAAATTAATTTAGTTTGGTTTTTTTCTTTTATTTATAGAGGAAAAAAAAAAAGAATTTGATAAACATTTCTAAAATAATAATAGTAGCAATTAATGTTCATATTTCAATTAGCATATCAAACTCTGTACTTTATTGTTGTATTTTAAACATTTAAATATAAAAACTAAGATTTGCATATTGAGAATAATTTGAAAAACACATCAATATCTACGACAAACACAAAAGATTGAACAATATAAATATTTTTAATACGTTTTCAAAACTGTTTCGATTCAAAAAATTCTTATTACCCTTAGTCGCTTTAAGATTGGACTCTGGGAAAACTCTTTCCCCTTTGTAACAATGCATAAACCATCATATCTTTCTATTCAAGATTCTACACATTCAAATAGGCATATGCATACTCTGTGATGAATTTAAGCATCATATAAATATAAACACTAAACACAAGAAGCCGAAAAAAAAAGATAAATGTTTTCAAAGGAACAAACAACTTCAAAAAAGCGACCCACAGATCTGAGAAAAATATTAAATCACGTGCGCCATTTCACTAGCTGCTGATAAAAAACGTAAAGACAGGCACCGCAGACTAGCTTAGTTGTCGGAAAGACACCAGAACGTGCTTACACTTGATTCTTTTTGTTGGTGAATGGTTTAGAGAGAGAGCGATGCCAATCACGTAAGATGGAGTCTGAAACGACCCTGTTCAGTTCGCAAAGAGATTGCACATCATTTGTATGTCCAAAAGAGGGGGACATTTCCGTTTACTTCTCAGTGTAAGAAGACGTATAAATGAGAACTTCATGACATTGGATATAACAAGTATAGATTCAAGTTTTTATCTTTTCCCAGCAATATGAGAAATCGGTTAACGTATTGAGATACCACGGCAAAAAATTGTTTTTATGCAGAAGGACATGACGATTGTTGTTCGGTATGGAATGCAGCTCAGAGGATTATATTGGTTTGACAAGTTGAATTTTGAAAAAAAGTGGAGAAATAGGCAATAAATTTTTTTTTTTTAGAGATGTTCCTGGCACAATTGGGAATTTTCAAATATCGAGGTGCTTAGTACAGTTTTCAAAAGCAGGAGTTTTTAAGACATCTATAGAACAGAACTAATAAAATGTTCAGATATATGTTTTGTCGAGAAAATGCAATAACTACTTTATCATGTTTCAAAGGTAATTATGTTCGTTTTTTCGATTGAAATCAAAAAACCAGTAAAAATATAAACTATGTAAAACTTAGCATACTTAGCCAAAATATATTTATTTAATCATCAACCAGGTCGCCTCTTTTTTTTCAATATCAACTTTCCATTAATTATCCTTTCTATGAAATTACTTTTGTTAGGTTTTTCCTTCTTTTTTTAATTGAGACAGAAATGTTTTTCATAAACATTTCTAAAATAAGAATGGTAGCAATTAATTACAAAACGTTCACATTTCAATTAGCATATCAAGCATTATACTTTATTGTTGTATTTAAACATTTAAATATAAATCAAAGATGGACATATTGTAAATAATTTAAAATACACATCAATATCTACATCAAACACAAAAAAGATTGAAAAAATACAGAAGTTTTTAATAAATTTTCAAAAATGCTTTCATTTATAAAAATTCTTATTACCATTAGTCGTTTTAAGAGTTGGCTTCAGAAAAACTCTTTCCCATTTGTAACAATACATAAACCATCACATCTTTCTATTCAAAGATTCTACTCAAATCAAATATGCATATGCATGCTCTGTGATGAATTTAATCTTCATATAACTATATACAACAAACACAACAAACGAAGAAAGATAAATTTTTTTCCAGAAATAAACAACTTCAAACAGCGAACCATAGATCCGAGAAAATATTAAAATCACGTACGCCATTTCACTAGCTGCTGATAAAAAAGCATAAAGACAGGCACCTCAGCTAGCTTAGTTGTCGGAAAGACACCAGAACGTGCTTGCACTTGATTCTTTTTGTTGGTGAATGGTTATAGAAAGAGAGCGATGCCAATCACGTAAGGTGGAGTCTGAAACGACCCTGTTCAGTTCGCAAAGAAATTGCACATCATTTGTATGTCCAAAAAGGTAGTGGGACATTTCCCTTTACTTCTCGGGGCTAGAAGACGTATAAAGGAGAACATCATGACATTGGATATAACAAGCATAGATTCAAGTTTTTATCTTTTTATCAGCAATATGAGTAATCGTATAACGTCGCTCCTGTATTAAGATACCACAGCAAAAAAATGTTTTTGTCATGGCGATTGTTGTTCGGTATGGAATGCAGCTCAGAAGATTACATTCGATTGAGAAGTTGAATGGTGAAAAAAAAGAGGAGAAATAGGCAATAAAGTTTCTCTTTTCAGCGATTTTCTTGCCAGAATTGAGAATTTTCTAATATCAAGGTGCTTAGTACAGTTTTCAAACGCAGAACTTTTAAAGGCATGCATGGACTAGAAGAAACAAAATATATAGATGTATATTTTATGAATAAAATGCAATAACTATTTTTTCATGTATGTCTCAACGAAAATTCTAAGCGTTTTTCCAGTTGCAAGGAAAAAATAGTAAAAGTATAAACTAAGTAAAACTTATTACACTTAGGAAAAATATATTTATTTAATCATCAACCAGGTCACCATTTTTTTCAAAGGCAACATTCCTATTAATTCTCTTTTCTACTAAATTAATTTTTCTTTTCTTTTTTAAGAACAAAAAAAAAGGATTTTAATAAACTTTTCTAAAATAAGAATGGTAGCAATTAATTATGAAACGTTCAAATTTCAATTAGCATATCAAGCTTTATATTTCATTGTTGTATTTTAAACATTTAAATATCATCCTAACATGCGCATATTGTGAATAATTTAAAACCACATCAATATATACGTTAAACACAAAACGCATAAACATTTTTAATACATTTTCAAAAATGTTTTCATTCATAAAAATCATATTACCTTTAGTCCCTTTAAGATTAGGCTCAGAAAAATTCTTTCCCATTTGTAACAATATATAAACCATTATTTCTATTCAAAGATTCTACTCAATTCAAATATGCATATGCATGCTCTGTGATGAATTTAAAATCATATACACTCACGAGCCAAAACATGACCACCTGTCAATAACGAGTTGGCCCACCTTTTGGCGCACAACACAGCTTCAACCCTTGGTATGGATTAATACCACTTTGACTTAATACCAGTTAAATACCACTTCCATCTGATCACGTGCCTTCCACGTCATCCAGGCGAGTTCATTGCAAAATGTGGGGTGGTCATAATGTTTACTGTGGGTTAATTTGGTGGTTTTTCTAAGGAACAAACAACTTCAAAAGCGAACCCCAGATCTGAGAAAACATTAAAATCACATACACCATTTCCTAGCTGCTGATAAAAACATAAAGACAGGCACCGCAGACTAACTTAGTTGTCGGAAAGACACCAGAACGTGCTTACACTTGATTTTTGTTGGTGAATGGTTAAAGAAATAAAGCGATGCCAATCACGTAAGGTGGAGTTCCGATACGACCCTGTTCAGTTCACAAAGAAATTGCACATCATTTGTATGTCCAAAAAGAGAGTGGGACATTTCCCTTTACTTCTCGGTGCAAGAAGATCTATAAAGAGAACATCATGACGTTGGATATAACAAGCATAGATTCAAGTTTTTATGTATTCCCAGCAATATGAGAAATCGGATAACGTCTCTCTTGTATTGAGATAGCACGGCAAAAAAATGTTTTATGCAGAAAGACATGACGATTGTTGTTCGCTATGGAATGCAGCTCTGAAGATTAGATTCGTTTGAGAAGTTGAATGGTGAAAAAAGGAGAAATAGGCAATAAAATGTTTCATTTTAGTGATGTTCTGACTAGAATTGGGAATTTTCGAATATCGAGGTGCTTAGTACACGTTTCAAAAGCAAGAATTTTAAAGACATGCATGGAATAGAAGTAATAAAATATACAGAGATATATTTTGTGTTGAAAATGTAATAACTATTTTATTATGTTTCAAAAACAATTCTGAGCGTTTTCGTATTGAAATAATAAAAAAAATAGTAAAAATATAAACTGTGTAAAACTTAATAAACTTAGACAAAATATATTTATTTAATCGTCAACCTGCTCAACCTTTTTTTTTTTTAAATGACATCTTCCCATTAGTTCTGCAATGGCTTTCTATGAAATTGATTTAATTTTGCCAGAGAAAAAATATGGTTTTTATTTCATATTCCGCTTTTCTGCTAGTCCTCAAATGAGTCTGTAGGCTTTTAAGCAGAGGATATTTTTTTTGGAACCATGTAAGTGAAGTAAAATTATTATAGAAAACTTTTGGTTATTCTTACTGCAGTGTTTGATTGGCACTATCATGTTGCAGGTTGCCTCATTTTCTATTTATCATTCTATTTAACATCTACCTGCAAAAATTCTTTTAGTGCATCATTTGCTGACTTCTAAGGTTACTATTCAGTCGCCACATGATAGCTTCTAATGAAAAATTCCTTTCAAAATTATCTTCTTATGATTAAGAAGAGCTCGAATCTATTGAGTAGACCTTGAATTACTGCTAAGCCGCTGTCTTTTGCTTTTTAAATTTTTATAGATGACTGATTGATTTTTCATAATTAGATAGTGAATGAGTGTTATCCTTTCTTATAACTATCCTTTGAAAACACGCAGAATTTTCATTACGACCTGATGTAAAACAGTATTCATAATACGTTAAATAACTAACTTTGAAAAACTTCCATAACATAATTTAATGGTTTAAATACATTTGACATATTAAATAAAGAGCCTTACATACATTTCAAAAATTAATACCAATGTATATAATTTTACTATTGGAAGGACGTTGCGTTTAATTATTTAAAATTTTTCGATATATTAAAAATAATTTAATATATAAACTATGGTGAAATTTTTATTTGCAAGAAAAATTTTTAAATATTACAAGAAACTTTTAATCAATTATACATTGTATTTTATCTATTATTAATTAATCTATTCAATCTACTGAAAAATTCTGGAAGCACTTACATTCATTGTTCTAATTTATAAATAATTTATAAATTGTATATAAAATGAAATATTTATATTCCAATATGTATTAATTCTTCAGACAAAAGGGCTTAAGAAACATAATGATCATTAAAGAAAGAGTCTGTTACTTTTTATTATTTTTCAGTTAACAGTTATTCAATGACAACACCAACTTAATTACAGCAAATGCAAATAAATTATATTTTATTCTGAGGATGAATAATTACATTAGTTCCTAAAGAGTGTGCTAATTGAAAAGTCAATGCAATCTTATCTTTTGCTGACATTACCATAACAATTAAAACACAATTAAGCTACAATAAATTATGTTGACTATTATAAATATTTAACAAATGTAACACATTTTATTACTAATTAAATAACATGGATTTCCGAATCAATAGTTAAAATGTTGCACAAAACAATAGGAGAACGTAATAATAACAACAATGATTGAAAATTTTATTTCACAGCAATTTCTTAAAAATAGATAAATATTTTTTATCCAGAAAAACAGATTTTAAACAAAATTAACTTAAATAAATTGTTCTTCAATGTACTCTGTTATAGATTCTAGTATTGAATATTGTCATAGTCATTGCATTTTAATAATTGAGAAATATTCTTCAGTAAAGTACAAATTTGATTTAAAATTATTTCCCACTCCAATGGAAGATACTATTGTGTCCAAAAAAGTAAAACCAATTTTCAATTTAAAATTCCAGAACTTTGGAATTTCAAATTTTTTTCTTTTTTTTAGGTTGCTGGCACTGTCCTTGACTTCTGTATGAAATGTGACGTCAAAATATTCAGTAGTGTTTGAGTTACGCTTGGCTTTGTGAGACACTAAAACTGATTCCTGCGATTTTTGAAATGTCTGAAATAATTGAGCAAAGAACTTGCATTCAATTTTGTTTGAGGAAACGTACAGAATGTTGCAGAAGGCATTCGGTGAGCATTCGTATATAGGAAAAAAATATTTAGAAGTGGTATAAACAGAAAAATAAATATTCAGTGCTTCCAAACCGTATAGTTACAATTAGAGACCCTGCTGCTGATGTTGGAATTTCAAAAGGAAGTCAATTTAAGTCCTGAAATCTCGTTTTCAAAACTCTAAATGAAACTCATGCATTGATTTTCGTGACTTTTTCACCAAAAATGAAACCCATGTTTTTCCATAACCACCATATTCACACAATGCGACTCACTTAAACTCAAATGGCCACTCGGGGACACCTTTTTGAGTCGATTGAAGATATTCAACGTGAATCGCTGCGCACTGTGAAGGCCATCCAAATGCAATAAGAAGCATTTAGATGGCCTTCACGACTTTTTAGCATGATTGACGATTGGAAAAAAAGTTGGCATAAGTGCATTGTGTTCGGAGGGGATTACTTATAATAAAAAAAAATAAAGAGTTTAAAAAAAATAATAATAATTGGTCTTACTTTTTGGGCATAGTAGTATGTAGTAAAAGGGGTGCACCAAAAAGAAAATTGCTATGATGCACCCAAATCTAACCGTCATAAGTTGGAACAACTATCCTAACGGACTCATTTGGAGGGTTTGAATTCCCTTTGTCACCTTCTAATGGAAAGGAATTTTGATTAACTAATTTATCGTGACCTCCTCTTTTGCATAAACATAGGAACTTTGATCTTGACATCACTTGTAGGGAGTAAATTTTAAGGAGTAAGTTGCCTTTGTCCAGTAGTGTTAAATGGATTGCAAGTAGGAAACTAAAATAAATTTATTTAAAAACGTTTACTACTTAGTCACGTATTTTTGAAAAGTCACTGCAGCACGTCACAATCTACAGATACAAACAACCACATGGAATAATAGTACAGTTCTAAATAAGTCCTGCATAGGTTCTCTTAAAATGTGTTCTGTAAGGATTCAGTATCCTTCCCAGCTTGCAAGGACTGGATGCCCTGTCTCGCTTCTGGAAGGGCTGAGTGTTCTATTTGCAGCCAGTTTCTTACTGCTGTACTGGTATTCTGACTCTATCTCCACCTTCTTCCCTTTAAAGGCTCTTTTTATATGCCAAAATCAACCCCACCCGAAGTTCTTTATAAAACTTGTTCTGAAAGACGACTGGTTGAATTTGGTCTCTTCCGCTCTCTCTCGTGGTTTTTTTTCCCTCCACGACAGATCTTCTTGATTCAGCTTTTCTATAAAGAATATCTTTGCGTTTTTCTAAGGAATGCTCCATGCTTCTGGTTGTTATTGTCATGTGTGAATATGTTGTTGTCCTGATTAGGCGTCCGTGACGTTATCCGAAAATGAGGGCTAAGCAAATAAAACTCCATTTCAAACTTTTGGCCGAAAATGGTACTTTGGGCCCCTTAACTCTTGAAATGCTTTATGAATAACATTAGTCTTAAGGAATTATCTGGAGAATTTGGCTTGTGTTTGAAGTGTTTTTAGTATGGTTTTGAAGCACATTTGTATATCAATAGCTATAAGTACTCGTAGTGCGTTGATCAATTCAATTCTTCTTGAAGTTTCCCATTTACCACTTTTGGTATGTTTTCATGCTTATGGAGCTGTATAGTGCTTCTTATTTTATTTGGAATACTTCATTCTTTCATTTATGCCTACAATTTTCAAACAATGATATATTCTTTTGGCTATTGAATGTTATAGTGTTTCTTGTAAAATTAGGAATACTTCATTTTTCATTTATGCCTAGAATTTTCAAACTTTTGATACATTATTTTTTGGCTATTTAATGTCATAGAATGTTTCTTGTAGAATTTGGAATACTTCATTCTTCATTTACGACGACATTTATCTTACTTTTTAGTATATTCTTTTAGAGATTCTTCAAACAATCATTCTTCATAAAGTTCTTGATCTATTCAACATTGCTATATTCCTGTGGCTATTGAATTTGTTCATTCTTTTAATATTCTAATCAATTGCTGCATTTGTCTAGCTCATTATTAAACATTGGCATATTCCTGAGTTTATTCATTCGTTCTCGAATGTTCACACACGATAAGTTGAAATTTGCCGAGCAAATTTCAGTTGTTTTTTTTTCTGCTATATAATTCTCGTTTTTGTGCATGATTCAGACGATAAGAAACCTACTCTTTCAATTCCTTTCGAGGGAAAGCACATCCATCACAGGAATGGCGAGGGTGTTAAATAAAAAAAAACTCGGAATCAGTAATTGCTTCATTGCTTTGTGTTACCCACAAACATTTAATCTAACTAAATCTTTTTTTACATCTTGATTACTCGCAGGCCTGTAATGTAAATATTGATTTGTTTTAGATGGGTAAATTTGCGATTGATTGAGTTGAACAATAATTTGCTGGATAAATGTTGCTCGTGGACTATTTTGCAGCAACTGCTTCTACTCTCTATTTATTTATCATATTATTTTCTAATCTGTATAATAATTGATTTGATGAATATTCCTTCAGCTCTTTGATTTGTATAATTTCCTATGTAGTGTTTATTGTATTACATTGCTTTCAATTTTCTAATAACTTATCTAACGTTTTATATATTTTCGCATTTCATATTTCATCCTTTTTCAGTTCTTAAAATTTTTGATATTCTATTTTGTTTCTGTAAGAATTTTACCCATTGTTCAGCTTCTTTATCTCCAAAGAGGGAATTATGCAAAACTTTTCCCCCTCTTGCGTCCATTCGTTCCAACCACATTATTCCCAAACTGTATAGGGACAGCTCAGCGCTAGGCACAGTGATATGGTGTGGTGTAGTAGTATACAATTATTTACATTTTCGAATTTGGATATTCTTGGCATTAATTCTGTTATCTCTCCTTTTGAAACATCCATTTCTCCTTTTCAATCTAGTTTTTCACCAATATTTTTTTTAGTTTAATCATCGTCAATAACAGTTTCTAAATCTTTAACAATATTAGGTTCTTGTGGTAAACTTTGAAAGCCTAAAATGAACTCGGGCTGGATCTTAAGATTTCAGAGAAGTAGCAACTTGATTCTTAATTTCAGTTGTAGTTGAATAGATAATATTTGTGGGTTGATTAATAGAATGTAAAAGATTTGTAGAAATATTTTGGTTTTAAGAACTAATATTAACATTTGGCTGTTACAAATCAATATTATTAACAGCATTATTTTAATTTTGTTGCGGGTTAAGAAGAAGCATTTTATGGCCCTCCAGTAAAACTTGAGATTGCTGTAAGTTACCCATTTGCCCAACCAGTCGCAACATTTTGCGATTGATGGATATGTGTGATTTGAATTCAAAACAAACATTGTCCATTGTCAGTGGAGACAATAGTTGACGATTATTGAAGTTTGATTCCAAACTCGAACTCCCTTAGATCTCTTTGTTGATTCATTTTCTTTTTTGCTCTCTTTTGTTGTTCTAACTCCTTTTGTTCTCTTTCGAATTTCGTGCTAATAATCGTCTTTAACGTTCTTCTTACAAAACCCTAATCTTCTTCGTATAATTCGCTCTTGGTAATAATCTTTTAAGATTTGCTATTTTCCTTTCAGAGGTTATATTTTTACCCGAACTCATCAACCACCTCATTTAAATCTTCCTTACTACCTTTGCTCAAGAAAGACATGGAACTTAGAAAATAGGTTGCATTTATCAAGGAAAAAAATCTTTAAAAGCGAATTGCAATTTGCTTATGTCATTTATTCTATAAAGTCTATTAAATTGATAATTTCCATCTGGTCCTTGATTTGTATATTATATTTCAGTACCATAAGTAAAAACTTACGAAAACGGATTTAAAGATCATATAATTCTGTAAGAGGATACTTATTTGCATAATGGCACAGTTCACCAATTTCTAAACAGTAGAAGAAATTATTTTCTAAAAGATAAAAGCCTTAAAAGGTATACCGAGAATGGATTACGACCACTTTTAAATATGATGCTTCTATGATTCGTTTCTGACTTCAGGTATTATTTCGAATATTTTTCTTCCTGTGTTGATATGATCCCAGTCTTTACAATGTCAGTCTTTACAATCCCAGTCTTTACAATTCAAGTCTTTACAATAGATGTACAATCTATTTTATGCCTTTTTCTATGTATCAACTCAAAATTGTAATTTTTTTCAAAAATTTTTTTAATTAGTTTCTATATTTACATAAAAAATTACTTGATACTATATTTATGTCTGTTCAGTTAAAAATCTGCTTTGACACATAGTTCAGAATCAAAGCTGCTTGAATTAAAACTAACTGCATTAGCATCATTTTTCAAACAATCTTATTCTCTTGTGTTTAGGTTCACTATCATGGACTTATACACGTCATATACATCATGATCATGGACATATACACGTATTCATTCATTAAATTTAGTTAATTGATTTTAATTTTTTTTTAGATTTGGGTTGCATATATCTACCAATAGATGGCGCCATATAAACTTAAAAACATGAATGAAAATTATTTATAAAGAACTTTCTGCAATATAGTGTGAAAAAAAGTAGGAATTGATTTGAAATTTTTTTTTTATATATTACTTGTTTTTTGTGTTTAGGTTCACGATCATGGACATATACACGCTGAAAGTTCGTGATCCGGACGAAGCCCGAGCAGAAATGCTGGACATTGCCAGCAGCGAGGCCCGCGTCTTCCTGCTGTACTGCAACCGACAGGAGGCCATGTACATCATGCGAGCTGCCAACGAACTCGATCTCACCGGAAAAAATTACGTTTGGATTGTCACACAATCCGTGGTGGGTCCGGCTTTCGACAACACTCCACCGCCACCGGATTTTCCGCCCGGACTTTTGGGTAAGTCCTTTTGCTGTCAAAGAATTTCTTTTCAGGGCATCTGAAAGGATTTGAGGTGAAAAAAAATCAAATCAAATCAAAGAAACATGCAAAAAGTATTCAGAAATATTTTCTAAAGCAACGACAAATGGAGTCTGTTTTTCTACGTTATTAATCTTCATATCTTTAATTATGATTAAAGTTCTCAATCTCAATATAAGAAATAAAAATGGTGGAAAATAACATATATTTGATAAATATAAACTGATAGAAGAGGAAACACAAACTTAACAAAATAAAAAAAAAAAAAACACTTAACAAAATAAAAAAAATAAAAAAAAACTTGACGAAATTAAAAAAAAACTTAACAAATATTTTTGTACAATAAGTGCATCAGAACGATATTTCTACATGTTTTAATTTATTAAAAATCTCCTATGTTACTTTATTTTTAATTAATAATAATTACATCAATTAATTAGGAAAATTAATGAGTAGTTTTGAAACTAAACTAAATTTTTATACGGATTAAAATCCAGAAGTCTATTAATTATTTATATTTAAATAATAAAAATATAATTTATGAAATAATTTTAATATGCATGAACAAAATATATTTTCTAATATTTAATATTTATTTTTATGAGACATTTTAATACAAAATTGAACTTAATATTTATCTCAACTACAATTACTGATATCTGTTTACTATGCTGTCGGTATTATTTATAATATATCACTTAAATCAATTGCTATAAAATCATGATTCATATTCACAATTTTTAAACAGTTTACTATTACTGAGAATTAATTTATATAATAAATCTTTTAAACAAATGACCAACTCAGTTAAAAATTATTTTTAAAGTAAGATGTTCCATTACAATTCATTTCATAGAGAAGAAAAAAATTATGCCTTTAAAAAAATATTAACTAACAGCTGATATCTTCACGAAGGCTTTAATTTATTTAAATTCAATATTTAAATTTATCAATTGCAAAAAATGTATCAATTATTTCAGCAATATACCTTGAAGCTTAATTGAGACATCTAAAAATTATTTTTCACATTTATTACTATCATAACTTAAATCAAGCAAATGCAAGATTTGAGCTGTTTGTAAAATATGTACTTTTTGAAATAATATAATACAGTTTGTGTATACATGAATCAAAATAACGGTTTTTAAGTAAATTATCAATATAAATATCATTTTCACTACTATGAATAAACTTCAGCTAACAATTTTTTTAAATATTGAAATCAAAATAATCTTAAAATTATTCGATCTTTAACTTTTTTTCAAGAAAGATAAAAATTTAATAATAAAAAAATTCTTTTCTTAAGAAAAAGTATTTTCATGGTTTTAAAAGTGGAACAAAATAGCATTATTAATGTATGGTATCTGAAATAAACTATTTCTTTGGAATTTTCTGAAATAAAATTGATGCTTAAAATCGAGCAATCGATTTTGTTTCAAGCCACAAATTTGTTTTCGTATTTTGTCACCTTCTGTCAGTACTGCTGACAGAATAATTAAAATATTTTTACGGTATGTCATTTACAGGATATTAAAATATTTATTGATAATTTTCTCAAAAAGTCTATGCTCTTATAACTTGATGTCGTATGTTTTCATAATTTTTAATCAAAAACAAAATGTCAAGAAAAAAAACATCGAATAAAATATAATTTAAATTTCGATAATTATTAAAAATAAAAGTCAAGTTGGATTAGAAAATTACTTTGTATAGCAAAATAAATAGTTATATATACAAACCTCTTGTTATTTATCTGTCATAAAAGTAAATTTTTAAATATTAAAATTTACTGTTAAATACGATAATATTAGAACAGATATATTCTAAAATATTATTGCAAAAATGTATGATATTATAAAAGACAGGTACAGATTTCAGTTTCAGTTTTCAGGGCATTAATGTCTGCTATGTTACCGCATTCAATGTCTGAAGCTAATGTTCGATGTTTTTTAATTCAATAAATGTTGGATATTTAAATAATTAAAAGTGTATATTACAATAATCCTAAACTGTCAAATCATATTCTATGCAATATTAATTTTTGTTGTGGGCTATTTTTGTGTGGGACAGAGGAATGAATATTTTGATATTGTAATAGAAATAATCAAATTACTATATTAAAGGATAAAGAATAAGAAAGAAAAATAGTCAGAAGACAATTGAGTATTTTCTTAATGCAGTGGCGTTATAATCGATATTTTCTATAACTAGTTGATGTGCGAATACATTTTGCTGTCCAGCATTAACAATATACAAGTAAATATAAATGCCAGGGTTTATATATATATATGTATATATAATATATATATATATATATATATATATATATATAAAATCTATGCCTGTATATATATATATATATATATATATATATATATATATATATAATATATATATATATATATATATATATATATATATATATATATATATATATATATATAATATATATATATATATAATCAAGTCTTGACATTTATTATATATATAAAATATATATATAATCAAGTCTTGACATTTATTATATAATATATATAAATATGCACATCTTTGTGTGTGTGTGTGTGTAGTTACATAGGACAAGAAAAGAAGAAATAAAAAGAAAAGAAAAAAAAAGAGAATTTATAATGTATGTGACTTTTGAAGCACAGAATCACTTTGTATAACAATGCCGTAAAAATAGCATTTTCTATACTTGAATATTGTCTAGTTGATCACTTTGAAATAATTTTCCAAATTAGGAAAAAAAATTTAAAAGAAACTAATTCAAGACACATAAGCCGTATAGACGTAACTGAAAATCATGAAACGGCAAAATGTGTATGTATATATACTGACGTGCCAAAAATCATGAGATACCTCCTAATATCATGTGGGACCTTTTTGGGAGCAAAATAGCAACTCGACGGAGCATTGACTCAAAAAGAAATTCTCGGAAAGTTGTAGAAAATTCTTTGAAGATGTATTCAGTCATGTCACCTCTACAGTTGTCCATAATTTTAAAAGTGTTGCTCGCGCATGATTTTGTTTCACTAATTGACGTTTCAATTATATCTCTTGTATGTTCGATGGCATTCATATTTTGGCGATCTAGGTGTCAAATCATTCGCTGGAATTGTCTAGAATTGCCTTCAAAACTCTCTCAAACGATTTTCACCTGATGACATGGCACATTGTCATCCTGGACAATTTCATCTTTATTCAGGTACAAAACCATTTCCAGTCAATTATTGATTCATTTTCAGTCAAGGATTCATTGGTAAATGACTCCTTATCCTTTTGATGTAAATATTGTTCACACCAGTTTTGACCTACCACCAACTGTTTCCCACCACACAGTGCACCAGTTGCACAGTGCATCAGTGCTACCACCATAAGTTGCACAGTGCATCAGTACTACCACCATCAGTTTGCACAGTGCATTGTTGAGAATTTGTGTCCATAGCCTTAAGAGGTCTTCACGACACTTAAACCATATTAACAACTCTTAAAATTTTCATTCATCTGAAAATGCAGTCTTCTAGGGTCCAACTGTCGTCCACGAGCCCAACAGAGATGCTGCAGCCGATGGAGAGTTGTTAATAAAGGCACTCGAGACGGTTTTCTGCCATACCGCATCAATGTCAAATTTCACTGCATTGTCCTCACGGACATGTCTACCATACATCCCACACTGATTGTTGCTGTTATTTGATTGTCGTTTGTCCACTGACAATGACTACTCTACGCTCACGTCGCTACTCTCGGTCATTCAGTAGATGTGCTCCGCATCAGTATTGTTCCATGGGGGAGTAATGCCTGATGGTAACATTGTCTGTCGTTGCCCTGCGCTGGTACTCATACAATAAAGATGTTTCCAGGTTTTATAAAATATGTACACTTTTATTTACAAAATTTAAAATAATTTACGATTACTTTAATCATTCCTCCTAGTAATTAAGTTATTAAATTAAGTCTAAGTATAAATTTATATTCAGATTGACCTACGCGGCATTTCTCGTCAGATGCTAGGCACAAACTGGACTTCTGCCTCGGTTGAATTCGAAGCACATTTGCTCAAATTCTTTATCATCCAACCCACTGTCACTTGATTAGCAGGGGGAAGGGGAAATTCATTTCTTTGCTCATTCAGAGGTGAACTTTCCCTTCATGCATTTCTAGAAATGTGGCATACACATCACCTGATGTTATATATTCTTGTTATGCTCTTGTCGTTGTTGATCGATGAATGTTGAATTCCCTAACGAAACGGCATCCCTTACGTCTAACTCAATTACATTCCACATTTAAAAACTATTTTCTGCCATTTTCTTCAGCACAAATTTCAATTCACTACCCATTTATACATGTCTTTACACTACGCTACTATTAACTGTATATTTGCATACTGCTATCCATGAATTTTCGTATTTCAGTGTATAAATGTAGTGATATAGTATATTTATATGTATGCAATAAAAATGAAACCCTACATTAAATTACAAAAGATAATTACAGAGTCCAAACCTCGATGAGCTAAGGCTGTTATATTAGGTTTTGACAAAATAATTTCAGAAAACTAACAAATTTATAATTAATTACTTTTTAATTTAAATATTTTTTAAAAGTCTTAAGGTTTTTACCATCCTTAACACATCCTTTAAGATATGTGTTTTTAGTTTTCTAAAGTTCCTTTTGAGGTTATATTACACTAATATTAATATTGATACTAATTATAACGTTAATATTGTTACTTAGCACATTGAAAATTTATAATTATATCCTCTTAAAGTTGTGTTCATTGGTTATTTTGTCTTAGCATCATATGTAGCACTAGCTAATACCGCACTGAAGCCCCTATTATCTTTGTTTCTAGAGATTAACTCTTATATAATGCAATATATATATACACATATAATATTACTCCCTGAAAACCTAATAGGAAGAAGAGGGTGAGTGATCTGATAGCTGAATAACTAGCGCTCTGGCACTCGGTGCCATGGATGTTTGTAGTGGTTCAGAATCCACTTTAAACCGTAGGTCCCTGTCTAAAATGACGGTTGGGCGTAAGGCTGAAACTTTGCCCAGACAAAAGAAAAACATCTCCTTTCTCAAAACTTACCAGTTAGCAGAATAGCTTTGGCTCACGATGGTGCTGTGGCGCTAATAAAGAAGAGATATATCACATATTTTATTAAATTCTGTATTTGATCATTTTCATTAAAATTCAGAATATTATTAATATGGTCCTTCTAATTGTTCCCAGACATCAGACATGATGCAAAGTTTGTTTGTGAAATAGATGACTATCTAATCCTCCCACGTCAGCAAATCGGATTAAATTAATCTCGAAAGTTTCATTAATTTCACATGCATTAAACGTATCCATGATCGCCGAACCGAAAGAGCAGTTTCGCAGATGCATCATCCTTATCACTGAAGTTAATGAAACGGCAAAAATTAAACCTTCATTTCCAAACAGATGTCAAACTTCTGTAGTTGGATGTCAGGGTGCAGTGTGTTTCAATAGATTAAATTATTGAAAATTTTCATTTATTTGCTTTATTTAATGTATTTTTAATTGGTAATTTAATTTTTTAAACGTATTTTTGAAAAACAACTTTGGTATTTATTTTTTACTAATCCTGATTTTTAAAATGTTAAAATTCGCAATTCTGTATTGATGATATTTTGGATATGAATGAAAAATGATTTACATAAATGTATTTATTTTTAAGATTTTGAACATTCACAAATATTTTATATATGATAGATTTATTTTCCTCATGTGTAATTATTCACCAAATTGAATTTCCTTTTTCTTGATGTTCTTTTAATAAAATAAAAATTATAATTTAGTCAAGAAATAGTCAAAAACTCACAAATAATTAGAAGCTGTTGTAATAAATGCATTATTGGGCACTTAAAAGTTGTTTAAATGTGTCAAATATCATATTTATATAATGATATAGAGACATATGCCAATTCCATTTAATTCCACCAACGTTAAATTTCTTTTTTTTTTTTAAATGTTTCTTTTGACATTTATATTTTAATTATATTTTTATATTGTTGTGATGACCTTTACTGTTACTGAATTTTAAAATATATTAAACATCAATATAAATTTGTGAAGTAAAATTTTAAACGACATTTCTTATTTATTTAGCCTTTTTTAGTCTTTGTTTGTTGGTTAAAATATATCATTTAAGTTATATGATTTTGTCAGTAAAATACTACAGAAAAAGTATTAATTAATCAGAGTTTGGGAGTCAATTTTGTCAACAATATTATAAATTTTGTCGCATTTTATTCTAATTAATATGGTAATGGTAATGTTAAACACACACTAATAACTGATAATTGATACACTATTAATTGATTCACTGAAAAAACAAAAACACTGAAACATAAATACAATATTTTTTTTTCTTTCTAATGCAGCTTGCAAACACAGACAATTGTCTTGGATGCCTTAAGGCAAGCGCTGCAGCATACAACATACATACATATGTTGTACATATACATACATACACATATATACATACAAACACATGCATGCATACAAGCACTTATATACATACACACACACAAACACATACATGCATACAAACACTTATATACATACACATACATACACACACACACACACACACACATATACACGCAAACATAAACACATACATGCATGCATACAAACACATACATACACACACACATAAACACATACATACAAACACACACATAAACACATGCATATATACACACATATATATATATATATATATATTATATTATCAGGAAAATTTTAAGTGCCATTAATTTTCTGTTTTCTGACTACAACTATTATTTTCTAAGCTAACGACGACAGTATTAAATTCTGAATTATTTATTTAATAGTGGAACGATAAATAACTAATAATCAGTTATATACCTAGACCTTCAAACTTATCCTGACACCAAAAACTAAAATTTTATAAATCAGCTCGCCAAAGAATTGTCACTCGTAAAACTGGATTTGAAATGATAAAAAGAACTAAAATAAATGTATACTGTCATCAGGTATTGTGTTCATCTGATTTCCAATCAGAACCTTTCAATCTATTGAGCCCAATCTTTTCAGGGAAATCCCATAAAGGAAAAGATCTTTCCATATTATTATTATTTTTGCTTTATTTTATTTTTCTTCTCGCTTTTATTCCCATTCCGATACATGCCAAATTCTTTTTTACGCTTGAAAAGGGAAAAGTCGCCAGGATTCTGCCCCAGAGTTCCGAAACATCAGATGTGATTGGAAGTTATTCTCAGAGTAACAGTGAGTTCAGTTCTATGTATTTATGTTCAGGGCTGATGTTTTATTATTTCTTCCCATATTTTGTTATTTCTTCAAATATGTATTTAATTGAATTCATTTTATTAAATCATTTAATTCTAAATTCTCAATTTAGTATTATTTTATTAATTTGCACTTGGCGATTTTAAACTCCTCATGATGTGCCTGATGGTCAGGGCCGGATTTAAATGAAAAGAGGCCCTAGGCTATTCCACTTTATGAGGCCCTTTCACCTCCCATTTTTAAGTTTGTAAATTACTTATTATGTTTGTTTATTATTCATATGTGTTCGCGCCTACGCGCAAGGATACCCCTAGCGGCGAAAAAGTGTGTGTGTACACACGCGCCTGCGTGCACATAACTCGAGTCTGAATCAGTGTAATGCCAGAGCGGCAAGAGTGAACAGCACGGCTGCGAGTGGCTGTGACTGTTAAGTGAAATAAAGTGCTGTTACGTTTTTATTGTGGATACTTATTGTGTTAGTGTGTGTGTATTGTGTTAGCGTCCTTTGTGTTAACCAACTTATGCGAACGCAGGCGCATGTGTACACACACACTTTTTTCGCCGCTAGGGGGTATAATTGCGCGTAGGCGCGAACATACCGCCCGGCGTTGACATGTTCCCATTCAACTCTTTAAGAATTCAAATATTCACAAAATTCTCAAATTATTCACTTATACACTGATCACACAAAAATACACAATAAAAAAATACATTTTCCTAAAAAATATTCACACAAAAAGCAGATCACAAAAAAATACACAATATAAAAATTAATTTTCCTCATTAACACTAGGCAAAGGTACGATATTAACTACTGGCCTTTTATATGTGCCCTTTTTATCTTTTAAAGTAACCACTCTTGTTATTTTATCTTCACTTGGATGAATTTTGATAATTCTGGCCAAATTCCATTTTCAAGGACAATAATTATCAGGATTTTAATTAACACCAAATCACCTTCTTTTATATCTGCTTTTACCCTTAGACCATTTAGGTCTATTTAACAGCTTATTTAAATACTCCGATGACCATTTTTTCCAAAGATGTTGAGTCATTTTTTGAACCAATTGCCAACGGCTCAATCGATTCATTGGAGTTTCACTAAAATTAGGTTCAAGCAATGTAACTAAAGATGAACCAATTAAAAATGTCAGGAGTTAATGCTTCCACATCATTTGGATCACTTGAAAGTGGGCAAAGGGGTCTAGAACTAAGAACTGCCTCAATTTGAACAATAAGAGTTAAAAACTCTTCATAGCTTAAAATTGTTTTCCCTACAATTCGTTTCAAATGGTATTTAAGAGATTTGACACTAGATTCCCATAGTCCTCCAAAGTGTGGAGTAGTAGGGGGATTAAAAAACCACTTAATACCTTCATTAGCCATATAATTTTCAATTTCTTCTGCACTCTTAAACTTAAATAAAGATTTGAGAAACACTTTTAATTCTCTATTGGCACCAACAAAATTTCGGCCGTTGTCCCTATACACTTCTGCAGGCTTACCTCTTCTAGCTATAAATCTTTTAAGGCTTTGCTAAAAATGCTGTAGTAGTTAAATCATTTTACAATTTCAAAATGTAAGCATTTTGTAGAGAAACATACATATATACACACAAATATCTTTTTTTTACCTGTTTATTTCGTCCAGTGAAATTTTTAATTTCAAATGAACCACAAAAGTCCACGCCTACCCGATTAAAAACACGAGTAGGAGTCACTCTGGCAGCTGGTAGTTGTCCCATAATTTGGTTGGAACCTTTTGAATTTATTTTTTACAAATTATGCAATCAAAAATTATCTTTCGAACAGTATTTCTACCTCTTACAATCCAAACTCTATTTCGAAAGATAATTTTTAATTTATGGAATTTCTAGGATTTTTAATTTATAGGATTTTATAGAATTTCTCCTTATTTTTTATTGTGCTTTAGTGTTTACTGTTTTTAGAATAGTTTAATTCTAATTTTGCTAACAATTTGAATGTAGGTCCCTCTTGATCTTGAGGCCTAGGCTGAAGCCTAGTTAGCCTACAGGAAAATCCGACCCTGCTGATGGTTGATGTGCTAAGCGTCTGTTTGAAGCCAAGCGAAAGAGCTTAAAAATAAACCCCCTACGTTTAACAGCGGGATGGGTACGGTATATCGGTAAATTGAAAATATTTTTGCTGGATTCGAGGATGATAGTAAAAGGATCAAACAATACCACAATTGGTATCTGCGTTTAGGTGTGTTTATTCTGATTTTCCCTGATCTCTGGTATCAAATAAATTGGTTTAAAAAGTTTCGTAGCTCATCATCCAATGCTTAAAATTTAATATCCTAGTATATAAATAATCTTCTTGAAATACATAATTTCTAGATAGCAAATCTAGGTACCTAGAATTTTGTCTTCAGTTGTAGATTTAGTTGTAGATTTTACTTAAGCAATATAGCACTTCTATAACATTTTATTAAAACTTCAATAATTTTAAAAAGTTTTTTAAAAAATTAAATTAAAAAAAGCAGCAATGTTATAGACATTTTATACTAAAACACAGCAATATTTTAGACATTTTACACTAAAACATAGCAATATTTTAGACCTTTTTTTTTTTTTTTAATATATATTCAAATAAACTGAGGAGATTGTAAGTTTAATTCAAATAAATTGAAAAAATTAAATGTTGCAGATTCTTGATGATCATCAATCGCATCAAGATGTTTTCGGATGCAGTTATTTTCAAATAATTTCTAGAACAAAAGAAACAATTTATGATGATAATTAAGTAACATTGACTGCTTTATTAAAATAAATATGAAAGTTATGCATCTAACTAAAAATACATTATTTCGAAACTCAACACAAAAAGCTATTAAGGCATATTTTTAAAAATGGATCGTATTAAATTCACTGTATAAATTCATTAGAAATGCTTCTAAATTTTCTTCCATCATTGAAGATTTACAAAATACTTTACCAAATCACATCTGTTTTCATCATGAAAATGGATGGACGATCTTTAGAAATGCTCATGATTGATTACCTCCATTTGAAATCCACCAGCTTCACTGACTTGCACCACTTTCTGTAGAGATCCCCATTAATCGTCAATCCGTCTTTGATATCGATTTCAAATCGGGCACAGAACACGAAACAAGAAACGATACTTTTTCCACTGTTACTCAGAGCTGACTTCTCCAAGACACTACTTGAGGCACGGCTCTCCGGAGTCGATGGCTTCAAGCTCCACTGAGCGAAGAAAAGTTATCCTAATGAACTGCAGTTCTGGAGAATTTCGAGATTTTGTCATCACTTCACCAGAAATACAAGAGGTGCTGAATAATTCTTTCCTGTTTGACACTGTGCGATATTTTTTACTTTTTGCTTTTTTTTTCGATATTTCCACTTATATGTGAGAATAAGAACCTAGAATCAAATTATCCAGGAATCATTGGTCTTTTTCAGCGTATCTCTTCAAAAGTTGGTTTAAAATTATGTAGAGATGCAATGTGTCGTGACCATTAAATTCAAATAATATACCTTATTTAAATAATGATATTTAAAGTAAAAGTTTTTGATGTATTATATTTTGTAAATTCCATAAAGTAATACGATAGGGTAATTTTGAATAATTGCATAACATTTGTTAAAAAGTTTAAAGAAAATATATTTATGAGATCTACTTTTATGCAACTTAGCTTATACCTTATTTTTATGCAACTTATTATTTTTATCGAGTTTTTATACAACTAAGAATTTCCAATAGGTAAAGTTACATTTCTTATTTATTTGAACATTATGTTTTAAAGGTCTTGACATTGTAATCTAAATGTTCTTGGTTAATTCACACCTTTTATTTATGTTAAGAAATAAGTTTGTTCTTGAAATTGCTTCAGACATAAATACGTCTTTACTATTACTTTTTCTTCTTCTTATTGGTTTAACAACCCCGTAGCTGATCGGGGGCCGCCTGCCTAATGGCAGATTTTTACTTTATTTGGAACTAAAAAATTCAATAAATATATACTTACATAATTGTGCTACTAGTGTAAAAAAAAAAACAAATTATATTTTAAAAGTATAAATTCTAGGCTTAAATAAGGTAGATTTTGATGCTAATGAATTTTCATACATAACTATATTAGTGCTTTCAATGTTTTACCATTAAAAATTCCACAACTTTATGTCATAAATAGGAAAAAAATATTTAACAAAAATACCATTTATTTTCAGTATTGGAACGAACAGGAAAAAAATCTTAAACTATTTTTTCATAAGCCACTTATCCAATGTTATACAATTTCTAGCGTCACACAGACTTGCACCACTTTACCAAAAGTCAATCTAGTTCATCTATTCCTTTAATCGATTTCAATTTTTAGTCAATCTATTCCACCGAAATCGATTTCAGATTGAAATTTTGCCAAAAAACACAAAACAGATGGTGATACTTTTTTATGATGATAATGGATAGAGCGATCATGACAGCGGTTGCTATTTTTAGTGATGATAGTGATTACCATGATTAGTCATGATAGTACTTATTATGATTAGTGATGATAGTGGTTACTATGATTATTCAAGATAGTTAGACTATGATTAGTCACAGACTTGCACCACATTTTACCAGGAAGCCATTTTTAGTTATCAATCCTTCCTTTAAGTCGATTTCAGATTGATATTTTTAAGGAACACGAAGTAAGTGATGATACTTGTTATTGATGATAGTGGTTACATGGTGAGAGCAGTGTTAGGAATAGATATCTTAAAAATATTTTTCATAATCTTATCAACCAATGTTAGAATTTCTAGTTCCACAGAGACTTTGCACAACTTTTTACCAGAAAGCCATTTTAGTCATAAATCCTTACTTTTAATCAATTTCAGATTGAGATTTTCAAGGAACACAAAGCAAGTGGAAATACTTGTTAGTGATGATAGTGGATATAACGGTCATCAAAGTGTTTAGATGGGGATAGTGGTGAATAATAGGAATAGATAAGTTTAAAAAAAATTTTGATAATCTTATCAACCAATGTTACCATTTCTAGCGTCACGGAAACTTGTGCCACTTTTTACCAGAAAGCCATTTTAGTCATCAATTCATTCCTTTAAATCGATTTCAAATTGAGATTTTTCAAGGGACACGAACCATGTAGCGATACTTTTTCCACTGTTACTCAGAGCAGATTTCTCGGGGGAGACGATACTTGACAAAGTCTTTTCATATTTCCGGAGCCAATGGCTTTGAGCTTCACTAAGCAATGAAAAGTTACTTTCCTAATGAACCCTTGAGAACTTCCACATCCTGCTACCACTTCACCAGAAACACAATATTGCTGAATAATTCTTTTCCATTTGACACCAAGTGATATTTCTCGACTTGTGCTTAACTATTTACGAAGCTTCCACTTTGATATATAATTCTTGAATAAAGTTTTACTGGCAGCATTAGTTTTGTTTTTGATAGAAATAATGGAAGTTCGTTTCAAATTTGATTGTTTAACGGTATAGAATAACGTATGCTTGCCATTAAATTTCACATTCACCATCTATTCAAATAAAAACACATTTGTTTTAGTTAGCTAGAAAACTCTGATAAAAACGTATTTTTATTAGAATTTTATGGGTGAAAATATATGTTTGTGTCTTTTAGAATGAGTTCTACTCATGAATTGGAATACATTATTGTACGAAGCAATTGTTATTAACAGCATAATACAAGATTCAGAACTACTAGCATTTTTTTGTGTTGTTTATAAGTATAATACACTTTTATTTCATATATATTTCTTTTTTCTGAAATAGTTTTGTGTGTGTGGAGAAAAATTTAAAATGTATTCATTGTTACTTGGCAAAAAATATCTGAAATAAGGAAATCTATAAGTGACTGACTGATATTAAAGCATTTTTTAAATGTTGACATTAAAGCATTTTCTAAATATAAAGTTGATATTAAAGCATTTTTTAATATCAACCCTTAAAAATATTTTCCAAATTCCTGCAACTTGAAGTTTTGGGTGTTTTTAATTATTTTCGTATTATTTAGAATTCTTAAAAAAATAATCTATAATCCAATATGAAAATTTTTTTAAAAATTAGATCTTAGGAGGAAGTTTTCTCAAATGCCGATTATTAAATATCTTATTATTATAATTCTCCATTATATTTCTGGCTGGGGATTCTTAGCGACAGAGAAATTAAAAATACAATATATATTTTATTTATTGAAGACTGATTAAAACTATTTTTATAAATTTATTAACTTTTTATTTGCTAATTGTTTCATTTCAGCTCACATTTCAACAAATGTAAAAATTCTACACTAATTGTTAATAATTCTACAAAAGAAACTATATATTTTTCTTAAAAGGGGATGATTTTAATGAAAATGTGTTTTTTGTAACAAAACAATATTATTTCCAGAATAAATAACTAAATATACTAAATCTTAAATCTAGAACTTTAAGATGGTAAAGTCTTTCTTTAGCCATAACAAATCCAGCAATTATTTTGTGTATCGTACAGTCGTTGGCCAAATTATTAGACTATACTATTTTTTAAATGAATCGTCTCTTTTATAATTTTTGTTTGTGAAACGTTAGATAAGTACGTTATTATGAAATCATTATTATAATAAAAGTTTAAATGTTAAACGCAATTTATTCATATTTATTTAAACAAATAAAGAAATACAAAGGAAATAATAATAAATAACTTCCTTTCTTTTTTAAATATTTAGTCGGGCCGTCTTTAGTTGATTTTGGGTTTCGATTCTTTTTTTCTCATTTCATGTATGTTTGCATGCTTCTGTTCAAAATCATAGATTAATTATTAATATTATTTATGTTATGTCTCGTGTTATTAATGTACCATCATTTCGAATTTGAAATGCTTTTATCATACATTTACTAACTTTTGATCTTGAAACTTAATCAAATAAATATGTTACCTAGAGGAATGTTGCGCCTAAATTTTAATCATCCTAAGCAATTTGTTCTTAATTTCAGGATTTTCAGGAAAATCTCGAATGGTGTATTTTTTTGCCATTTACTTTTCACTAGTGTATTTGTTATAAAATAATTTACAAAATAATTTATTTTTAAACAATTATTGAAATTTTCTAATCTTTTTTATTTAAAATGGCAAAAACATCTTAACAAAAGGATATTCAATATTTGAATGTAATAAATATTACAATATGTAACACAAATATCTTTATTCTTTACCAAAACATTGCTTTGGGGATCTCTCTAGTACAATACAATATAAAAACTGCCATTCAAAAAACTACAGTGTTCTTACAGTAGTAAAAATAGATTCTTTAAGAAAAGCTATAAAAAATATTGGAGGAGAAAAATAAGGCTCAAAAAGAATATATTTCAGCCTATTCAAAATATACCATGGCATTCTTAATGCTTTCATGAAAAATCTCGAATGGTGTATTTTAAATCAACTGCTTTTACAGCAGTGTTATCCAAAAAGAAATTCCATAAAAAACAATCGTTAAATTTTGAAGTATCTGTATTTCTGTTGCGAGAATAAATTTCTAATACAAAAGAATTTCTTATAATGTTTCTATTTCAATGAATACTTTTTCTGATCAGTAGAATCTTCACTATGTGATCTATAATTGTTGTTTATAGTAATGAGGATTGTCGATTGATTGTTGTTGATTATTAGAGTTGATGATATAATTGATATTAATTTTGTGGTGTGCCTTATTTTTATCTAACCAAATTAATATAAGCAAAAGTTTTAACGTTTTTTTAACGCTCTTTTATTTATACTGCATTAGAAATGGCGACCTGCGCATAGAACGTTGAGTTTCCAATAACGGGTTTGAAATTCTACAAATGCAATGGAACCTTCTATGTCTATGCCGGATATGGGCACCATAAATCTGTAGATCTTGTATCCGGATTGTAGATCCGGATTGATTTACGAGGAAGAAATGGATAACTCTTATCTCCTATATGAAGAGGGGGAATCCTTGGGAAGTTGGCTTTAACGGGCGTTGGACGTTGGCTTTGGACATTGAATCCTTTAACTTTATGGTTACGAAACGTCGCTGCACAGTAGCAGACTTTCTGTGGATAACCCTAAAATAGCTACACCTCTGTCATTCTGGTGTTTATATTTCTAAGTGAAAATTGCATTAGAAACAATAACTGATCTAACTGAACATAATAACTATAATATATACTATATAACTGTAATAACTTAACATTTCTAAGCATTATAAAAAATAACTGATCCTCTAACTAATGCATAATTATAAGAACGATACAAACATTACCATTATTTAAAAGCTGGACTGTTATGAGTATTTCCAATTACTTCATTAGGCCTGTCGACCCTCTGGCGTTCGGGAAAATTTCTCAATGGCGAGAAACATAGAACTTTGTAGTGAAAATAATAGATTTTCGTTAATTATGTCTACTCCAACATCTAATATTTATATTGATAAGACTGCGGAAACACACAATTTTTCTTAAACATCAAATTAATTCTTTTTTACTACTTTTGGGGTGATAAACACAAAAATTGATATGAAATATCGCCAATTGGCTTTTGCGCAGGAGATATGGAAATAGTCGGTTCTCTCAGTTTTCTTGAAATATATATGAAGAATGAAATATGGGAATATGTAAATTTATTTAATATATCTTTCAAATTGTAATAATTTGTAAATTAGACACCAACGCTTATAAAAAGAAATGTATTAAAAATATATATATTGGAGAAATATTATATTATATATTAGAAATATATATATATATTGTATTAAATATGTAAATACTAATTTAAATTATAATATACATGGAATATCTCAAAACAGTAAGATTTTGTAAACGTAGTTTGCAATACAAACTTAAAAACTTTATATTTACTGTTGAATAAAATCTTTGGTTTTGAATGATCTACAGGAGACGAAGCCAATCTAGCTATCGGCACAGTTTACTTCAGCATTCTCAGGAAGACGTTGAGGAAATAGGGAAAAGATACCAAAGAAAATGAGCCAACTCAATGTTAGATAATGATGTTTTCATAATGTTGTTTCTGAGAAAATACATAAGAAACAATCCATAGAGTAAACAGGTACACGCATTTATTAACATATTGTTTCATATCGGAAACAATAAGCTACAAGTATCATAGAAATAAGTGTCAAATTCAAATTTTTTATTGTCGTATTCGTGTTCAGTAACCCAAAATTAGTTATTTTAATCTTAGAGAAGAACTTACATCGAATCATTCATTTGTCCTGTGTAATTGACTAGTAGAGTTCTACATTTTACTGACTTAAACAATTTAACAGCATGTTTTGAATAATATTAAACACTTGAAAGTAGAGAGCAAGGCCAATATTTCTTACATGAAAAAAATAGAAAGAATCGCTTCCAATTCTGTTTATAAAAAGACTCAATATTTTTGATCGTATTCCGGACAATCAGAATGCGACATATCCAGATAGTTAGAATCCATTGTGTGATCAATAATGTTTTCCTTTTACATTCCTCATTCCTCATTTGCCATCATCCCCACCAAAGCCAAACGGTGGTAGAAATTTCTTTTCATATATAGTCCTGAAGTATTAATTAAAAGTCCTAACACTACATTAACTAAAAGTGCCAATGCTTAAAATGTGAATACGACGGTTGTTTAACAATATGGGTTTCATTTCTGGCGAAAAAGTCACGAAGAATCAAAGCAGTGTGAGCTGGCGCATTCAGTGTTTCGGTTAACAATCGAGGTTTGACGCGCAAAATGGAATTGACCGATCCTTTGAAATTTCAACATCATCAGGAAGGTCTCTAATTGTAAATCGACGGCTTGCAAGCACCAAATCTTTAATTTTTTGGATGTGAGCTTCGTCGGTTGAGGTTGATGGTTGACCAGAGGGCTCTTCGTCTTCAACGCGTTCTCTGCCTTTTTACTACTTCTAAACATTTCTTACCGCTGTAGTAATGCTCACCGAATGCCTTCTGCAACATTTATACGCTTACGCATACAAAATGTAATGCGAGTTCTTTGCTCAATTAATTCAGACATTTCAAAAATCGCCGAAATCAGTTTTGCTGTCTCACAAATCCAAGCGTAACCGAAACACTAATGAATATTTTGACGTGAAATTTCACACAGATGTCAAGGACAGAGCCAGCAACCTAAAAAAGAAAAAAGCATTGAAATTCCATAAGCCTCGGGAATTTTAAATTGAAAATTGGTCTTACTTGGAAACAGTAGTAGGCTTAGGTTTGTTCGAAAAAAAGCTCTTAGTTACAAAAACTAACAATCGAAATATATGTTTCTAAAATGTATTTTAAATTGTATCTACCCGATATTAAAAGATAGAACTGAACAGAACCAAACTCTCTTCTTGATAGTTATTTTTCTCTGACAGACTATCCTTATTGGGTCAAGGCATCAATGGTCTGATTGTTTCTAGCATGAAGAGAATCAAAAAGAATTCTCATAGCGTAATAACACTCTTGGATGTTTTATCTTTTATTACATAATGAAAGCATGATAAATATTCATTATATTTACCATATATTTATGCCATTACATAATAAGGCATGTAATGTCATAAACATGTACATAAGTAATAAGGGTATGCACAAGTTTATGACATTTATCTATGAAGGCATGGTAGATATTTATCTTTATTTTTTTGTTTTATGTATGAAAAATTAATACTGGCCCTGGTTTTTTATTCTCCACGAGCTTCAAATTAAAAAGCATTTTTAATCAAACCAAACATATTCATACTGTACTTCAATAAACGAAAATGCCTTCGATTAGTAATTTTATCTATATTAATTCATTGCAAAATTTTATTGATTAACTTAATTTATGAACTATTAGTTATTAATCTACAGCTGTCTACAATCAAAATACATTTTGACATTTAATATTAATCTTCAAAAATAATTGTTAATTAATAAGGGTACGTGGAAGTTAATTAGAGTTATATCCCTGATTATCAATGCTATTAAATATATTTATGAACTATTTTTAATTAATCTTCTTAAAAATATTTTATGTTTTAATTCGTTTTATGTAAAAAATTCTTATAATGAATGAAAAAAAAATCAAAATGCAACGTATTTATAAGGATTATTTATAACTGCAGTTCCAATATACGGTCTAAAATCTATTACATATTCTAATATATCTTTTAATACAGCAATAAAAAGAAAGAAAATTATCGCTAAATATTTTCCAGTGATATAAAAAATAAGAGCTTTTAAAATTCCTATGCAGTTTCTGAAAGCATCTTTAATAAAAAAAAATAAAGCTCGAATTCTCGAACATTAAAAAATAAAAAAAAATAGTTTGGGAATATTTCAACTCAAACCTTCAAATTCTCTGGCACCTCTGAAATCCTTTCTTTTTTCGACTATTCGTGGTATAGAGACGATGCTTTACCACTTTTTATTGGTTAGGTGAGATGTTGAACCGAGAATGTAGTACGTGAATTATAATGGTAAATATGAAAAAAATTGTATTTCTTTTTATACGATAAATTCTAGAAAATACATAAATCATTTGACATTGAAAAGTTTTAAATATGTTGGTGCAATATTTCCGTTGGTATAATTTATATTAAAGATTGTCTTTAAAATCAAATGTAGTATGCTATTAAATTTCCTTGCTTTCGCATTTAAATCATACGAGATATTTCGTAAATAAGATAAAATCATAAATTTTTTTTCAGACAAATATAATTGTTGCAAGCATGTATATAAATGTAACAATCCAAGAATTTTATCTTATTTTTATGAAAGATTAGAAAAATAGAAAGTTTAAATTTTTTTTTTTTTTCATTTTTACTTTTACAATTTAATAATGAGCCAACGGCATACCATGCTGAATATACCGGTTCTCGTTAGATCACCTAAGTCAAGCATCATTGGGCGAGGTCAGTACTTGGATGGGTGCCCACCTGGGAACACCGCGTGCCGTTGGCATTCACAAATTAGGGACCTGAATGGCCGAGTGTCTAGCGCCTGGCACTCGGTGCCACAGGTTTCGGGTTCGAATCGGCGATGTCATGGATGTTTGTAGTGGTTCGGAATCCACTTTAAGCCGTAGGTCCCAGACTCCAATGACTGTAAGAGCGTCACGGAGCCAAAGTCAGACTTCTACCTACGGGTGCTCCATCAAAACAGAAGCTGCTTCCTTCCTTTTCAATCATGAGTACTTATGGGCTCGTGGGCTTGGCCAGCCAAGTGGGATAAGAAACAACAACACAATTTAATAATATGTAGTGTGCAGGTTGGGCAACCAGGTGGGTATGGTTGGGTTGAGATATTTGAGGCATAGTTTGGAAACTCACCGCTTTATTGGCATATGCACCAGAAATATAGAAATTTTTTTACAAACAATGAACCTATAAATTTAATATTTATAATTAATAATAATCGGATAAAAGATTAAACAAGATAATTTATTTTTTGTTTCTGTAATAAATTAATTATAATCTATTTTTTAAGTAAGCTAAAAGTTTTTGACATGATGCAATTGTGAAAATTTTCTAAAATTCAATTATTTAAGTAAAAGTGAAAAATTAAAGGCTTAATATACACTAAAACGTGTATATTAAGGCTTATTTTTTAAACTATTTTTTTTCAAAATTCGAAGCATTTACTTTACTATATATGGGTTCATAGACTTGCAAAACTTGATAATCATTTTTAAAATAGGAACACCACTTCAACAGATAAATGCTTATCACATTAATTTGGAACAACTGAATACAGTATTGGGGTAATTTGTATTGTTCAACTCACCTTTTCAAACCCAAAAGGGTTCAAACTACTAATTTACAGTCATCCCTAACGGAGCCCTTTCGGTTTGGCTTGTTTACTTAGTTGCTAGGAGAAATTTTTCCGAAAATTATCCGAACATTGAATTTATTCAAATACTTAATAATATATGTAAACTTTTCTCTAAACATTTGCGAATTAAAATCTATATGTGTTTACTGAATAATAAAATACTTCTCATTTTGTAACTAATTTGCATATTTCTATATAAACTACTAAAAGAAATGTTTGTGTATCAAGCATTTTTCAATTGGTTTTCCAAAAATTTAGTTCTGTGTACCACTTAACCGTGAAATGAAAGACCTTAAAGATGTTAAAGAAAAACATTTTTTTTTTTTCATTTTCAGATACTGATATGCCGCTTTCCAAAACTGATCAACATAAATTCATTTCAATACTTTATGAGTGAATAAACGGAAGTAAAAGAATATGAATTATTCATTGAATATACATTGCTTAAAATGAATTTTTTTTTTTTGCCGTTACCGTTAAAGTTCGTTGCTTTTCCAATTCACCTTTTCAGCAAGCGTATCAATGACTGCCATATACGATTATTTGGTTCCAGGAATTTCTGAATCTTTTTGCACTCTCTGATTTTTTTTTTTTCTAATAAATAGATTTTGTACTTTTTTTTTTTTAACTTCTGTTTGTTTCTTAAAAGAAATAACATAACAACAAAAGCATTTCCTTATAAATTTTTATTTAATGTCGTAATTATATCCTGCAATTTTTGTTTTACTTTTCCAAAAACAAAAACAATTGTAGAACAATACTATTAATTATGTGAAGTCAAAAATAGATGGATATCTGATATATAATTGAAAACAAAATCAGCCATTAGAAGTTATTATTAATTAGCCATCAGAAGAATTGTTGTAGAAGAAATTTTAAATTTCTTTCTTTCACTTAAATTGACTTGAAAATGGTACTTTCAGCAAATTCATAAGTAAAATCATTTCAACAAATGTGTTCGTTTAAAATAAAATAAGTATTTTATATCAATGGTTAATATTGAAGTCTTAAGATAATTTACAATCAAAAATAAGAATAATATCTAAGGAAAATTTAATAACAATGTTCAAAACCATTCAGACAATTTCGTGTTCTGATGGCCAATTGGCTAGCTCTCTGGCCCTTGGTGCCACAGCCTTCAAGCTCGAATCCTGGAGGGATGTTTGTTAGGGGTTCGGAATCCACGTTAAACTGTAGGTCCCTGTCTAATTAGCCTAGACTGTGTGCAAAAATTACTCTAGAGCGACAAATCAAACCAATCCAGACAATTTGGTATGATTAGAAATCTATTTTTGTAAATCCAAAAGTCACACTAATAGAAAAGATACTGCCTTTACACTTTACCACCTGTCATGGTGTGTTTAGGGGGTTTATCCATTTCAAGATACCAATAAATTTTTTTCATGAAACTTCGAGTAAACTTTCGAATCATATGAAGTTATTCAAACATTCAACTTATTCAAATACTTAATAATATATATAAACATTTCTCCCAACATTTGTGAAGTAAAAAACATTTTTTTCATTTTCAGACACTAATATGCTGCTTTCAAAACTGGATCAACATAAATTCATTTCCAATAATTTATGAATGAATAAACGGAACTAAAAGAATATGAATTATTCATTGAATATACATTGCTTAAAATGAATTTTTTTTTGCCATTACTATTAAAGTTCGTTGCTTTTCCAGTTCACCTCTTCAGCAGAGTATCAGTGACTGCCGTATACGATTATTTGTTTCAGGAATTTCTGAATCTTTCAGACTCTTTTTTTTTTCTAATAGATTTTGTACTTTTTTTTTAACTTTTTTGGAAATAACATAAAAATACAAAGGCATTTCCTTATATAATTAAGATTTAATGTCGTAATTACATCATGTATTTTGGTTTTACGTTTTAAAAATAAACACAATTGAGAACAATATTATCAATTAAGTCAAAATAAATGGATACCTAATATATAGTTGAAAATAAAATCAGCCATTCGAAGTTACTTGGTAGAGAATTATTGTTTAAGAAATCTGAAATTTCTTTCTTTCATTGAAATTTACTTGGAAATGGAAACTTTCAGCAAATTGATAAATAAAATCATTTCAACAAATATGTTCGTTTAAAATAAAAATAATGGTTAATATTGAAAAAATAATATTTTATTTATTATTCATAAAAATATTTTTGTACAAACAATAATTCCGTTTCAAGATACCAATAGAATATCATGAAACTTGGTGAAATTTCGAGTCAAATGAAGATTATTCAAACATTCAATTTATTCAAATACTTAATAATATATGTAAACTTTTCTCCCAACATTTTTGAATTAAAATGTATATGTGTTTCTTACTCAATAATAAAAAATACTCCCTCAGTTTGTAACTAATGTGCATATTCCTACATACTCTACTAAAAGAAATATTTCATGTATCAAGTATTTTCAATTCGGTTTTTTCAAATTTAGTTCTGTATACCACTTAACCATGAAATGAAAGACCTTTCTTTTTTTAAGATATTAAAGAAAAACATTTTTTTTTTCATCTTCAGATACTAATATGCCGCTTTCCAAAAAAACTGATCAACATAAATTCATTTCCAATACTTCATGAATGAATAAACGGAACTAAAAGAATATGAATTATTCATTGAATATACATTGCTTAAAATGAATTTTTTTGCCATTAGCATTAAGGTCCTTGCTTTTCCAATTCACCTTTTCAGCAAGCGTATCAATGACTGCCATATACGATTATTTGTTTCAGGAATTTTCTGAATCTTTTGAACTCTGATTTTTTTTTCAGTAAATAGATTTGGTACTTTTTTTTTCTGTTTGTTTCTTAAAGGAAATAACACAAAAGCAAAAGCATTTCGTTATAATTAAGATTTAATGTCATAGCATATCATGCAATTTTTGTTTTTTTCAAAAAAGTTGGATATCTGATATGTAATTGAAAACAAAATTAGCCATTCGAGAAGTTATTTGCCAGATTTAATTCATAACTATATCGTGAATTTTTTTATTTATAAAAACCAAAAAAACAATTGAAGAACAATATTATTAATTGTATGAAGTCAAAAAATAGATGGATATCTGATACTGAAGTGACAAAAGTCATGGGATAGCAATATGCAAATTTTCAGATGGCAGTAGCATCGCGTAGAACAGGTATAAATGCGCTCGCAGAGCTTTCATTTCTGTTCAAAGTTATTCATGTGAAGAGGTTTTGACGTGATGATGACCGCACGACGGGAATTAACAGACTTTTGAACGCGGAATGTTAGTTGAGCTAGACGCATGGGTCATGCCATTTCAAATCGTTAGGGAATTCAACATTCCCAGATCCACTGTGTCAAGAGGGCCGAGAGTATGAAATTTCAGGCATCATCCCACCATGGACAGCGCAGTGTCGACCGCCTGCACTTAACGATCGAGACCGGCGACGTCTGCAAAGAGTCGTTTTAACAAGACAAGCAACATTGCGTCAAATAACCGCAGAAATCAATGTGGGGTACAAGGGACGCTGTTAGAACTGTGCGGAGAAATTTAGCTTTCTTGGCAATTCCAGCAGAAGACCGAGTGCCATTTTACTGACAGAACGACACGCTTGCAGCGACTCTCGTGGGCACGTGAGCATTTTTTTTTTTCCATCTTCAGATGAATGGAAAACCGTGGCCTGGTCCGAAGTCACGATTTCAGTTGGTAAGAGCTCTGTTTCGGAGTGTGGCGCAGACCCCACGAAGCCATGGACCCAAACTGTCAGCAAGGCACTGAACATACATGGTGGCTTAAAATGGTGTGGGCTGTTTTTTCATGGCATGGACTTGGTCATCTGGTGCGACTGGACAGAACATTGACTGAAATGCTATCAGTTCAGCTACTTGAGATCACTTGCAGCCATTCATGTGACTTCATGTACCCACAACGATTTTTTTTTTAGTAAATGACAATGCGCCATTTCACCGGGCCACAACTGTTTGTTTCTTAAAGGAAATAACACAAATCAAAAGCATTTCATTATAAATTAGATTTACATGAATCCCACGGAGCATTTATGGGACATCACCGAGAGGTTTTGTTTTCAAAAACTGGATATCAAAAGCTGTCACATTATGGACGTCTATCGAAATCATTACGGCTCAATATTCCTGCAGAAGACTCCAACGACTATAGTCCATGCCACGTTTTAGTTGCTGCATTTCCCGGAGAAAGGATTGAAGAACACGATTATTAAGAGGTATCAAAAAATAGATGGATATCTGTATATAATTGAAAACAAAATCAGTCATTCGCAGTTACTTGCTGGGGAATTATTGTGGAAGAAATCTTAAGTTTCTCTTTTGACTTGGAAATGAAGCTTTGTAGTGTGCAGGTTGGGCAACTATATTGTAACTGGGTGTGGTTGAGTTGAGATATTTGAGTCACGGGTTGTAGTACAATTAGAGTCATGCAATATTTAACACATCAAAAGACAGATAATTTTAGACTCGTAGAAAGACTCACTTCTACGCCGAAACCAAAGCTCTCAAATGAGCAAGATGTGAAATGTACTCTGCGGATGAAAGTCTGTAGGTCAACAAATGTGCTAGATACGCTAAATATATTTTCCTCTGGTAAGTAGGAACTATAAACTGAACGTTTCTCAACGGAACGCAGGTTGCGCTGTCCTTGCTCTCCTGGTGAGTCTTGTGCCGACTGAATATATTTCCTGGACGCCAAAGGGTGGCGCTTTGGCACCCGTTTAGGAGGAAGCACAGTTACTACTTTTAATAAATTCATAAGTAAAATCATTTCAACAAATAAGTTTATTTAAAATAAGAATAAATATCTTAAGTCATCAATGGTTGGTGTCTTAAAATAATTTGCAAACAAAAAATATGCATTAATCGCTAACGAAAATTTAATAATAATGCTCAAAATCATCCCGAAAATTCGATAATGATTTGAAATCGGTTTTTGTATATCAGATTCTCACTAAAAAAAAAGGTACTATATTTTTACACTTTACCCCTGACGTCCTTGGGTTTTTGTTGACGTATTTGGTTTAGGGTTATTTTGGTTAGGGGTTTTGGTTTTCATTGTTATTTGGTTTGGGGGGATGGAGTCTCTAAACAGGAAACTAACCACACTTACAGGACCATGAATTTCCTATTTGAGAATGGCTTGTGAATTTCAAGTTAGTGTATTCGCTTTCATATGATCCAAATTAAATTTTTATCTATTTTTCTTTTCTATTTAAAACAACTAATCTTAGATGATAATCTTGATTCTTAACTCAAAGTGGGGTAGGTGTCTTATTTAGATTCCTATCATTTTAACGCTTCGATATTTCTTTGTAGATTTTAATTAAGATCAATAAAAGGGATGTATTAGTGATTAATACGATAAAGTATTCTTCCTCACAAACAAGATTATAAAATTAAAAAATAATATTGTAAGTAATGTATAGTAAGAAATAGTTAAATATTTGATACAGTCATCAGAATTACACAAAACTTTCCTCAAAATAAATTATTATCCAAATAAAATAATTGTTCTTCTTATGTGCAAATTTCCATTTAAAAAAAGGTACTTTTATTTTTCATTGGTACAACAGCCCCATGGTGGGCCAAGGCCACGCCAGCTTACATCTGGGGTTTCCTTTTTTATGGTGTAGGTTGTCTGCCCTACGACTAATGGTTCTATTACCAGGACCTACTGTTTAAGGAGGATTCCTAACCACTACAAACATTCACATCAACGCCGGGACTAGAACCCGAAGCCTGTCGCACAGAGCACCAGAGCATCAGGCCCTATGTTTTTATTAACTTTTTAAAAATAAAGGATTCTAATAATAATTGGATAAAAATATTTGTATTAATACAAACATAACTATATTAATAATGTTAAATGTCCTTCTGGCTATTTAACAGTGACTGGAATTTACTTTTATAGCATTGGCAAAAGTTCCAGCTTAAATGATAAGCTGGAACTTTACTACATGAACAGACTGCATCAAACTCGAAACTGGGAAATTACCAAATTAACAGAATCACGAACAGAGAAGTTAATATTTATTCTAGATTCCAATACATTGTCCGAAACATCAATCATAATCAAGGTAGGGTCTCACGCTTTCAAGTAGCAAGTGCATAATGTGTGGTGTAATTGGCACTCAAGAGTAGAGTGAATTGACTCCCTTCCTGGAGCTATCACGGTTTGCAAATTTCAAACTAGTGGATTTGCTTTCGGCTATCCGAATTAAATTGTGTTTGTTTTTC
>BPLR01016703.1:0-14458 GCA_021605095.1 Caerostris extrusa | reverse complement strand
ATCTCCTATTAACATTACCACAGAATTCATATCTATTACACAGAATTGAGATTCACATTCTCAACTGCTACTACAATTTATATTATCATCAGTAACTCAACAATTAAAAAAATTCAGGAAGCTTTAGTTAAAATATTAATTTAGAGATAATTTAAAATACCAATTCGAATACTGAAGATATTTATTACAAGTTAGATTTAATGTAAGTAAAAGTATGTATTTTTTAATACATAATGCTGAACAGTATTTTGAAATGAAAATGTAAGGCAAAAACCTAATAAAAACTTATACCTACAAATACTGTTGTTTGTTTGTAGATGCTTCTTATTCCACTTGGTAGACATGTAGGCCAAGCCCTCGAATCTGTATGGACTCATGGTTTAAGGGAAAGGAGCAGGCTCTGTTGTGATGGAGCACTCGTAGGTAGGAGTCTGATTTGGCTCCATGACGTTCTATAGTCATATGAGATTGGAACCTACGGCTTAAAGTGGATTCCGAACCACTACAAACATCCATGGCACAGCCGGGACACGAACCCTGTCGGACCGAGCGCCAGAGCGCTAGACACTCTGCCATTCAAGCCCCCAAGAAATAGTACGCTTGTCCATCCTCTATAACGTCAAAACCACAGAGACTAACGTTTCTTTTTGATTAAAATGTAAGCGTAAAAATGTAAGGGGGTTATAATATATATATATATATTTGTTTGCATATTATTAAATAACATTCAATATTATTCATTTAATCATTAAAAATGTGTACGATTATGTGTATTTTAATGTTAATGTTAAGATAATTTAATGTTAATGTATTTTAATGTTAAAATGTGTATTTTAACGAAATTCAACGAATTAAAATTGTTAAATAATAGACGTAAATGATTTTCTTTTATTTTCTGTAGAAAATCAGCTTTTTTTCCCGTACAAATTACGGATAAGTTGGCATCTCTGAATTTTTATTATTAAGTTTTTTACCTGTTGCTGAAGTTTGCCGATGCTCACTCACCTCACAAAGACGAAGACGGACTCTTCGTCGTGGCTCGTGGTAGTTCCCGAATCGATGGAGTTTTCCGCTCTGCAGGTGTAGAGGCCCGTGTCGGTTTCATTCACATCTCGCTTGATCAAGTAGGAGTTGGTCATGCCGCCGTCAGCAGAGTAGATGGAGATGCGAAAGTCCGATTCCTTCAGGTCAGAAGCCAACAGATTCCCTGCAAGAGAGAGTAGGAGAATCTTCGGCAAAAAGTATTTGCAAGCAAAACATAAATTCAACAATAAAGCATTGAGGAACATTAAAGACCTGAGATACGCGTACCCCAGGGAACATCGGTTGGGGATACATAAAAACAATATTAAGAAGTAATAGGGAGCCTGATGGCCGAGTGCCTAACGCTCTGGTGCCACAGGTTTCGGGTTCGATGGTTTTCGGATTCCATTCCGATGCCACAGGTTTCGATTCGATCTCGGCCGTGCTATGGAGGTTTGCAGTAGTTCAGAATCCAAACCATCGTAGGTCCTGGTTTAATATGACTGTAGAGCATTGGATGTACGACTGACAAACCCACACCGAAAAAAAACCCCATCTGATGTTTCGAAATCTGCCAGTAGACTGACGGCCTTGGCCCGCTATGGGGCTGTTGCACTAATGATGATGATGATGAATATGCATACGGGCATGGAGCTTGGTTTCGTTTGCCGCTCTACGGTCATCTTGTGCACACGATGGCTAAACAGATCGGGACCTACAGTTTAAAGGAGATTCTGAACCACTAAGAAACATCCCTGCCATCGCCAGGATTCGAACCCGAAGCTTGTGGTATCAATGGCCAGAGTGCTTACCAATTGGCCATTAGTCCACTGGGCATGGGGCATCAAAATAAAAAGGATTTATTGGGCGTTACTCGTAGTAATTGAACGATTATTGGTTGTCACCCTCCTACCACTCATCATATTTTTGTATATGTATATAACTTTTCTAGAAATATCTGGATCGTCTTAGAACATTACCGTTATTATTTAAAACACGATTGAAAGTATACCATCATTTTAGTGTTTGATTGGGCGTTACTGTCTAACAATTATTATTATTATAACTGAGATTTACAATTGTCACTATCACATAAAACATTATTACTTAACAAAAATAAACATTATTTGAGTTGGAGGGGAAGGGATAGGTTATTTAGGGGCTATATAAAGGTTGAAATACTCAACAATTTAACGAAAAAAATCAATAAAACATTATAGCTATATTTGTATATGTTGTATAGTTATGTATGTATAGGTTGTTATTATAATCATAAAAATTCAATAAACAAATAGACATTTTAAAAAACCTGAGTCATTTTTTAATGACTTATTCTTACAATGTGTCAAAGGATGATAAGAGATCTGTTATAAAATTTCTAAATTATTTTAATATGAAAATTTATAGAATCATCATAGATGAAAACACAATAAGAAATATAAATACTCAATAAGTTTTATCACAGAAAGTGAAGATCAATATCAATTTCTTTGGATATTAAACGAATTTAATTATTAAGATTTTTTTTAAAATTCATAAGTAATATGGTCATACTTTTTTTTTTTTTTCTATCGAATTAGAATTGGCAATTGACTTTTTTTTAATGATTTACATGGAGTGATTCTCTATCGGTCATAATTAATATTGGTGACATCAAATGTTCAAACTGATCTATAATTTTATAATATTTCTCTTATGAGACATAATATTGTGTTGTTGTCGTGACTCATCTCCAGTGTCCTGTAGTGCTGGACGGACACTCCATGAGTAGTCGACTCAATAATGGAGGGAAAGGGGCAGCTTCTGTTGCAGTGAAGCACCCTTAGGTATAAGACTGACATGGCGCCGAATAGCTGGAGGAGTGCACTGACTTCCGGGTGGACTTTTAGGGGTGAACTACCCCACATTTGCGTATCGTATGAGAGAAAACCCGGAAAAACTTCCATCAGGTAGTCCGACTCACGAGGCAAGATGCTGATTATAATGGGATTACATCAAACGTTTAAACTGATATATAATTTTATACATTTCGTTTATGATACAATGTATTGTAGATACATATAAAAATATAAGTAGTATAAACATTATTTTTGAATGTTAGTACATTAGAGAATTATTAAAAATTTTATAATTCAGTTAATTTTTATTTTATTTATTAAAAATTAGCACATTACAAATGTTTTGATAATTACATACTATTTAATTATTTTTTTTTGCAATTAAAAAAAAAATCAGAATAATACAATTTAAAACAAATAGTTTTGATAAAATTCAGGTTGTGTTTTTTATTCTTGAGTGCTTATTCATTGAAAATTTCTCAGAACAACGAAACAATGAAATATTGTCTAGGGAGCTATTTTCTAAAAATGGAACGGATTCAGAAAATAAAAAGAGAAACAAAAAAAAAAAGTTGTACGTCATAAATAAAAAAAGTTTGAAAAATAAAGCTAACATTTTTGTAATTGGAATTAAATAATTCACTAGTCTCATTCAGAAAATAACGAGGTTGGAATCTGTCCAAATATTTGAACAGATTTGCTCATTATTCTGCTAAACTTTTTGCTGCCACCACCCTAGCTTTCAAATAAATTGGAAAAGAAATTAGCAACATTAATTTTTTTTTAGTCCTGCTTTATTTTCTTTAAAATAATTATTAAAGGATTTATTCATATGCTGCTTCAAGTGTCTAAATACAATTCATATAAATTATTTTTTTCATTACTATACATTCACTCATGGGAAATTATCTAAAACGAATTGATTCCATTGTCCTCTACGTTTCTGTATCAGCCCAATATATTACAATGAGTTTTTCTAAAATTTTTTACTTCTAAATATTTGCAAACAAATAGGTTTCTTTGAATTAAGCAACTTATGTAAGCAAAATGCAATACAGATAATTCCCAAATCTTAAATATACAGCTAAACCTAAACCCATTCAAGTTAAAATTGTTCGCTAATGTACGTATACTTTTGTATGCCCGACTCGTGGCTCAACGGTTTGGTTTGGTTTATCGCTCTACGGTCATCTTGTGCACTCTTTTGGCTAAACAGACCGAGAACTACAGTTTAAAATGAAATCCGAACCACTACAAACATCCATGGTACTTCCGGGACTCAAACCCGAAACCTCGTGGCTCAATAGCAATGTTCGTCACTGATGAGCATTAGGGCTGGAGGTGCCGCTGGCGACTATGTTGTAGACGCTGTTTAAAAAAACGCGAAGACTCGATGGCGTTTTGGATGTTCATCATCTTGCCTCGTGAGTCGGACTACCTGGTGGGAGTTTACCGGGTTTTCTCCCATACGATATGCAAATGCGGGATAGTTTCCCTCTAAATGTCCTCCCGGAATCCAAATTAGACTTCTACCTACGGGTACTCCATCACAATAGGAGGTGCCCGCCTTTCCTCCTTCCATGAAACCACGCGGGCTCATGGGTTTGGTCTAGATATATGCTGTCGACCAAGTGGGATTAGAAACAACAAACTTTTATATGAGTATCGCAACATTTCCGTTTGTTAACCCTCATCAACAATAAAAAGTAACCACTAATGTTTGATTTATCAAATTATAATAGTACAAATCTTAGTACATAAGTTGTTAATCAAAAAATGAAGTCATTGCGATTTTGTGAAGCTACTTATGTCTAGTTAAATGCTATTTTTAGCCCTTGTCTTCTTCCAATGCTCAAAAAATAACAGAAAACCGTTACGTTTCGATATTAAAATAAAAATTTAATTACTTCAACAATCATAATAGATAAACGAAGAAAAATTATCTCTTGTCGAAAATAGAAAAAAATATCACAATTAACTATTTCAATAACAACATTAGTTAATGAGAAGTCAGTTAGAGTGATGATTAATATAAAATGTAATATTTTTAAATACATAACGCCAATTCCTGCAATGGTAAAAAAAATAATATCGACGATTATTAAACTAACAAGAATATTCTACTCAGCTGATTTACTATTCAAATAAAAATAATTCTATTTGACAACTTAACGAAGCATCGAATAAAAAGTAAGCCTATATAAAATGTTTGCAGAAGAGAAGATTTTATCGATTCAAAAGCCGGCTTAACTTCCTAATGTAAGTCGATTTACGATGAACACTTGGAAAAAGGAATTTTCGTTGTAATCCTCGAATATTTGAGCACTTGTAGAATAAAATAGGAAAATATATGGATTAAACTAAAATAACTCTTCATTTTATAAAAATAATGGATTGCCAGCTAAAATATCCAAACTTTTTTTTTTTTTTTCAAAATGTTCAGATCCTTTTTTTTTTTTTGCACGTTTTCATCACATCTGCTGCAGTCGCTCCTTTTAGCGATGAAGAAGATTCAATGGCTATTATGACAGAATCTGGTCTCTATGGTCTGGATGAATGGCGGTAATTTTTTGGGTGCTCTTTAGTACGACACACAAAAGGCGGGCTGTTGTAACTCCTAAAGCAATGTTCTCCCTAATTGTACATGAGACACACTAATGCTAAAAAAAACCAGAGAACTAGCTTTTCATGGAGTGCATAAAATTTAAATACCATATTTGGAGTACACAAAAATTTATTCCTTTTCTTATACAACTGAATTTAGGAATTTTAAAGGACTTCAGGAATATTATTTCATCCATTCCTAACCCTTATTCATATTCAGGAAATCTTAATACAAATTTTATCTTGTGATTAACTTTCTTAATATGTAAAGTAAATCTTGTTTAACAGTTGTATCTAATCCTCAGTGCCCTGCAGTGAGGGACGGACACCCCACGAGTAGTCTACTCATGGATGGGGGAAGGGTTGTGTGATGGAGCACCCTGTAAGTAGAAGTTTAACTTGGCTCCTTGTGATTAAAGAAGGAAGACAGCGCCTTCTGGGATGACTTTGGGGAACAACTGCATACCGTATGGGAGAAACACAGAAAACTCCCAAAAAGGTGGTCCGCCTAACGTGGTAAGAGGCTGAACATCACAAATGCCATCGAGTCTCCTCGTTTTTGAAACAATGTCTGCAACAAAGCAGCCGGCAGGTTGAACCTCAGCCTTAATGTTCACCAGCGGCGCATGGTGCCACAAGTCGGGCATATACGCTGAATTATTCTTTTATTTGTTTTTAATAATTTTCCGAGACGTATTCTTAAAACATAAAAAACAATATCTGAGTTTTTGCAACAAAACTGTTTGTTTATACTTTTCTTGTTTTTCGTCGAATAAATAAAAGATTAAATGTGGGTTGGGAGATATGCATTCTTATTTGAATTCCTTTATAATAGATTTCTGTAGTAATTGCAAGGATATTTTGAATTTTGATTATTATTTTTCAAGGTATATTAAAATCATGTTAAAAGAGTTAAACGCCATCGAGTCTCCTCGTTTTTGAAATGGTGTCTACAAAAACCGCCAGCGGATTGAACCTCAGTCCTAATGCTCACCAGCGGTGCACGTTACCACTGAGCCACGAGTCAGGCGTTGTTACCAGTAAACGCTTACTCGATAAATATATGAGAGGCTGCTTTTCTTAAGTTTCACCAAACTACTTCAGAAATAAGTTTTTAACTATCTTATCTGACTAGTTTGGCATATTTATGTAAGAAAACTGAAGAAAATAACAAGATTCAACAAAAGCGAAAAAAAAAAGTGGTAAAGCAAACTTTAGAACTTAAACGTTGCCAAATAAAGAAAAAAAAATCTGAAAAAATATGGAAGTCATTGCTTCTCGTCTCCTCAATCAACTGAAGTACGTTATACTAGAGAAAAAGTTTTAAAATACCTTTGTGTTTGTTTATTACATACTCTTTTTGAAGACGAGTGAAATATGATTTTTTAAGGAGTTCAAATTACAGTTATACAATTAAATAATGCTGATGGTACAATATTTTCAAATGTATTTCTTTAATATATTGTAAATAAAATTAAAAATATTTCAATGGATATGCATTCAAATTTATTCAGAATAAAGATATCTTTTAGCATTCAGAGATATTATCAATGTGTTCATATAAAGTTATTCTAATTCTTAAGACTGTTTTAAAATTATACTTTTCAAACATATTTTAGTTTATACATAACTTAGTTTATTTTTCTCATTACTTCATACTGAAATAATGAAAAGTTGATTGTTTACATCTGTCATATTGTAAGAATATAATATTTATCATGGATCACATTCTATAAACAAATATTTTTTTTTGGGGGGGGGAGGTTTTTTAATATTAAAAACTCTTTTTAAGAACATATGATAATCGCATCTATATCTATTGTATGATTTTTATTCCTAAGAGTTGATGCAGATTTTTATATCAGCCTATAACCATGCTCCTTCTACGCACTGCAAGAGCGCCCCTATGACGTTGAGGAGAAATGGTTCAGTAGACCCGAGACTCTCACCCGAGAAGAAGTACCGCGCAACTTGCGCTCCTGCTGAGAAACGTTAAGTTTATAGTCTCTCATCCAGAGAAAATATATTTAGCGCAACCTGGCGCATTAGTTCACCTACAGAATCTCAGCCTGAGTGGAAGTATATTTCGCGCACCCTGTGCGTATCTGAGTATCGGGCTTTTTCGGCTTAGAAGTGGAATCCTTCCATAATCTATAGTTATATGTCTTTATATGTGTTAAATATTGTATGTGTGTGGTGTTTGTGCGTGTGTCAATAAAGATGTGAGTTCTCAGCTTCTGTCTCAAGTCTCAGCAAAACCGCGCCCAGTTACAATCCAGTTGCACAAACCGGGCACTGCAATCTGGCGCCCAACGTGGTGCCCAATCGAACTCGACTCATTTTTTAAAAATTTCTTATTAGCTTTAAGAATTGACAATTAATTGTGAGAAAAATTTTAAATTTTCCTTAAGAAAATATTTTTGATATGAAAAATAATTTAAAAATAGACACAATTTTAACTATTACTGAGATGGTTAAAAAAATTCAGTGACGTTTGTTTCTCAAAGCAAAGTTTTTGTGAAGGGTTACACATTTCTAAAGTTATAATTTTGTGCAACATCCATAAAATAAAAAAAATTGTGTGTGTGTATGTGCATATTTATTATTATTATTAATATTTCTTGGAATCAATAAAGACGTTGTGGAATTATTTTTTTTCTGTCATAATCTTGTGAAATTAATTTTTGAGCTTTTTATCAATCGTATCTCTGTGATTCATATTATCAATGGTATCTATATCATAGTATCTCTGTGAAATTAAAACAAAAATAAAAAAAAATCAAAAAAAATCATTAAATAAAAAAAAAAATTAAAAAAAAAAGGTACTTTACTTGATGATTTTTTCCAATAATCTTACCTAACACAACAAATGTCATTTAGTTTTCTTTTTTCTTTTATTGATTGCATGTATTTCACGTTGAATGCAAATGAAATTTTATGCAATTTTAAAAATCCTTTATTTTTTTGTTTGAAGAGAAGAAAATTGGTGGCTTTTTTTTTTTTTTTTTCATGTTTTAAAATTTTTCAAGTCATATTGAAATTCTGCGCCAGTAAGAATAGTAATTTGACTTTCGTTTTAAATAGAGCCAAATTGAATAACAAGCACACGACATCCAAATTAAGTTTGATATTTTTCTAGAAGGAAGCTTCCTTTCAAAAATAAGTCACTTTAGAAATTTGCTTAGTTACCACTTTAAGAAAAGTGACCTGTAATTTATTACTCCTTTAGAGGTAATTGTTATGAGTAAGATAAGACTTCTTTTTATAAGGCAGTTGTAAACGATGTATAAGTGATATAATAGATATAGTGAGCCACAAAATTGAGTATACACCTTTAAAACTTTTAACTTCTTAATTACAAATTAAATATTGATTTAAATTAAATTTTTTATCATAGATCTTTAAATCTTTTTACCATCTTAATAACACAATTCTATAGTTATATCTTTTTATTCTCATTGTCGAAAAATCTATAGCGATTTTTCCTGAGTGTTGATGCAAATTTTTATATACACCCCTTAATTTCTTAAACAATTTTTATGTATCAAATTTGAATCTTTAATATATATGCAATACTAAATAAACAACCTATTGATTCAACGCTTTTAAAATATTTTTACTGATAAAAATCGTATGATCTGTGATATAGAAACTAACAAATTATGTCTTTGATATGAAAAAGTTGGTAAAATTCATTTTCTGAAAGCCGGGCAACTCCGGGTTATACATATGTGATAGTTAATAATATTTGTTAAGTAAATAAAATGTCCTATGATCTCAGTTCCTAAAAAAAACTTATTCAAAAATTTCATTTTTTACTAAATTCCAATTTCATATTGTGAAACGAAATCATAAGTAAACGACTTTTGAAAGAAAATAAGTTTCACTATATTATTATAATCCATTAGATTCGAATGAAAGCTCTACTTAAATTTTTGGCATAGAATAATCGCTCAATCTATCAAAAAAGAATCGCAATCGATTTTAAGCATCAAAATTATTAAAATTCACCAATAGTTGAGATGCAAAGCCGCTTATCTTCAATACGAACAGGCTGTGGCCTTTGATAATGCAATAAAGAGGCCCATTTTAAGCATTTCATTGCGAAGACACTGTATTAAAAAATAAACTCCGGTTTAATTTTACAGGCATGGACGATTTTAAATGTGGTATGGACGTTTGTGAGCACTGGTGCGGAATCTACCTAAACTGTACGAGTCGACCTCTGCCTTATTAGCCTAGAGTTGCTCAAATTGTCCATGGAGGAAATCAAGAAACAAACAAAAACAATTTTTTTCCTATATTCTGGATAAATTTTTCAAATGTTTGTTACTGCGTATTATAGAGGAAGCTTTCATTATTATGAGTAAAATTTGTTTGGTCTCATATTTTTTGGATTAATGATTCCTTTTTAGACAATTTTGTAGGTTTTACTTCCTTTACTTTTGAATTATTCTCATAGATACCAATACCAGTCAAAGCATTTCATGAAGTTATGTTTTCATTCTACCAAACTTTTACTTGTAAAAAATAAAATATGTGTTTATGTAGCATAGCTTTAAAATTTCAGCAATCGAACAAGTTCTCAACCAAAACTGAACGTAGAATGGGCTAAAATAATGACACTGTCGCATTACCACAAAACACTAGCCCGACTCTGACTCCAGAAGTGCGCCGCTGGTAGCATTAGGAAAAGGTGCAACAAAATGGCTTTTTTGTAGACACTATTTCAAAAAACGAAATTGACTCGGTGGCGTTTGGAATGTTGTTTTTCTTGCTCTCGTCTCAGATCTACCTGGTGAGTTTTCTTGGTTTTGCCCAACGTTCTCGCAAATGCGGACTATGTTTTTCCTAAAAGGGCCTCCCGGAAGGCACTGTCCTCCTTCAGCGTCACGGTTCCAAGTCACACTTCGACCTACGCTGCTCCGTCACAATCACAAGCCGTTGCCCCCATCTCCCTCCTTCCAACCGAGAACACATGGGTTCATGGACTTGCTGGATGTTGCTGTTTACCAAGTGGGATACTCAGAAACAACAAAATTCCTTAAATAGTAGGAATCTCATCAAGCGCCCAATGGTAAAGATGGGGTTTAAGATTGGAAATCATTATAAATATCCATAATCGCCGCGATTCTCTAATATCTCCCTATGACAATTTGTGATTAGAAAGACGTTTTATATCAAACTATAATCTTTAAAAAGCAATTATCCAACATATAGGATTGATTATAAAATTTGAGATATAGTAATGATCTATTTTAACACACACTTTACCAGATTTAAATAATAAATAAATAATTAATTTTATAAAAAAATAATCAGAGCAGGACCCCAAAGATGGAACTGGGTAAAACAATTAAAATAGTACTTCATTGGCGCTACAGCCTATGGTGGGCCAAGGCCATTTGTCTACTGTGATTGTACATTTATTATCCTATTCATCCTATATATAAATAGGATAATCTTGCCTACTGTGGCTGTTAAGATATGAAATGTTTTTTTTGACTGGACAGGGATGTCATCCCTAAGACTTAACGCTCTACATTTCTTATTTGAACGGCACCTACGGTTTAAAGGGGATTCGAACCACTATAAATATTCATGGCACCGAGCTTTGGGCGACCCACTCTGCCATCAGGTCCAAAGATGGTACTAGGTATAACAGTAATAAACTCTATTTATTCCATATATGAATTATGCATATTTTTAAATTATCTACTCCATATTGAACATGATGCATTTCAACAAGAAAGAAAGCAATACTTGATGCTTTAACTCCAGTCACAAATTTTAGAATACATCGATTTAGAAACTCCGATCTTTTCAACGTCTTTTCTTGCACTTGTAGAAGTCATAAACTAAAAATAGCTCAAACGCATAAAAGGAATAATTATCATCAGAACTAGGTTCTGAAGCTCATTTAGATGAATATTTAAAGGTAGATTTACATTTCCCTGTCCACTACATTCTGAAAACCGATTTGTAGTCTTTAAAAAAAAACCTCCATAGAATACATTTCTTGAATCATTACCATTGAATGTGCGGTAACGAAATTAGATTTCGCTGCGAAGTCACGTCAGGCATAAAGACCAGAAGAAAGTTTTACTTACCGATGAACCAGGTGATTTTTGGGCGGCGGGAAACCCTGGGCTTTGCAATGGAGATTCAAAGATCTTCCTTTTTAATTATACTTTCTTTATCGGGGAAATCCATTATCTTTGCTGGGCCTGTAAGAGATTAGATTTTTTTTTTAGGTTACTCAGATTTTGCGTTTTTAATTCTACAAAGTTAGCTAGTTCATTTAATGTATTCTTTTTTCCTTACATTGAAAAAAAGTAAAAGTTAATTTAATATAAAATCACTTAAACTCGCTAAGGAAAAAAGATTTTTTTTTTTCAAATACAGTTTTTGTAAGTGAAACATTTCTTCGAAAATATCCGCGTTAGAATTAAAATAAATACGTTTTATTCTATTTTATTTATTTTTTTACTGCAGTATTTCAAGAACAAATCTCTGATTCATCACCAGACCTTTGAGATTACAAGACGATACATTACAGTTATTATCCCTAAACATGTCTTCAATTTTATTCATTTTGATAAATATAACGGAAAAAATAAATAATAATAATACTATAAATTTTAAAATTAAAAATATTATGGGTTGACAGACATACAGGTTATCCACAAAATTTAGAATTTAATGTAAGTACAAAACGCATGACAGTAATCTTAAATCTATATAATTTTTTCTTATCTCACTTGGTACCAACACATGTATATTCCCATCCGGTTCATCAAGAAGCTTCTAAAACATGACGTCTTGACAGAGTGGCAGAATCTCTGGGCAAATTCGGCTAAGGGAAGAGCCGTCTTTGAGATCTGTGAAAAGATCTACCCGAAACGAACCTTAAGAAACTTCTTCTTGAACCAAATTATCACTGGTCATGGTGCCATCGCAAGCTACCAACACAAGTTCTTCAATAGAAGCTCCACCTGCTCCTGCGGACTATCCATTGAAGATCGACACCATCTCATCTACAAGTGCACAAACTGGACTGACATTAGACGGGTATATTTCCCGAAAAACTTTGCAAAAGTGAAATTGGCCAAGTTACTAGAGAACTATCAAGTCAGGGGTAGGTATCGAACTTATAATGAAAAAAAATTAGAGATTATCATCGATGGCCTTAATGATTAACTACCCTTGACCTGAATTAAAATGAACTCACAAGTAACGAAGACTAGTTCGTATAAACTTCTTTTGTTGTTAAACTTGATTTTTACTTATTTTTGTATATTATAACCAAAGAGTACTACCATTTTGTATTTATTTTTTTGTAACCACTTTGTAACTATTATTACCTGTCTTTCCTATATTAGGTAAAATTTTTGAATTTTTTAAAATAAATTTGCGCCTGGTCTGGTCCCACTGTGGTAATACAGTGCCGGGACGCTCGGGTGACATGTGCCGGGTGAAATTTCCGGGTTGCTTTTTGTGCTGTTGATTGGGTTGCTGCTTGCGACACCGATCATCTTTTCGAATGCCCCCTGGGGGGGGCGAGCTTTTCTCGATTATCTCACTTGGTAGACAGCAACTTGTGTTAAGTAGTGTAGTATACTGTGTAGATAGCAACTGTTGTGACCCGTAGGTAGAAGTCTAACTTTGCCTCCGTGTCGCTGAAGAAGGAGGGGTAGTGCCTTCCTGGAAGACTTTTTAGGGAACTACCTTCATGTGTGGGTATCGTATGGGAGAAAAACCAGAAAAAACTCCCATCAGATAGTCCGACTTACGAATTAAGATGCTAAACAACCCAACAACTTCCCTCGAGGCTTCTCGTTTTTTGAAACGGTGTCTATAACAAAACCGCCAGCGGATGGAATCTCGGCCCTCATGCTCATCAGCGGTGCACGTTACAATAAGCCACGAATCGAGCAAAAGAAATAATAAAGGAGATAATTATTGATATTTTGGCGTCAAAAGCTTTAATGATAATGAAATAAAAGAGTTTTCATTTATTATTAACTGCATCCTTCTTGTTTCTATAACTTTATAAGTGGATTTTTAATTATGTATCGGAAATAATAATATAAATAAATAATAAAAACTTTTTGCTAAACAAAATTACATTATTTCTGATGTACAAAGATCAAACGTGGTAGATAAAATCTGTCCAGATTTTGACATCAGAACCATTTTTTATATGTAAAACAAGTTATCAAAACTTGAAAAAGGGGGACAAAAATTTAAAACGGAAGCATTTTAGTTTTTGCCCAATGTAGTCAACGAAATTTGATTTTCTTTCTGAAAATCAAAAAATATGCTGCAAGGCATTTTCAATTCAACGTAAAAGAGCGAACGGTTTCTCCGTTTCAAAAGACATTCTTTAGATATTACATTCTCTAGATATTCCTGTCCTTTTCAATTTTGAAAAACACAAAGTAAGGAGGAATATCAAATTTGGAATAACAAGAAGACACAGGAAGTAAAATATTTTGTGAACAAAATATCCTAATGACGTTTTTTGAAAAAAATCGCAAGCTAAGCATTTCTAGAAATTGATAAAAGGCCTATTCTTCTGAAAGATTCAGAATTCAAAGATCAAGAAAATACTGTTACAAAAAAAAAAAAAAAAAAAAAAGAACTGTAGCCAACAATCAGTCAGTGAATTTATTGATTTTTTAAATTCAGTATTCTTACTTTTATGCACCGTATCACGTTATTCCATTATTAACTTAAAAAATAAAGATAAATTTTATGAAATTAATGAAATGGAAATACATTATTTAGAGATAATATAAACAAAAATTAGCCAGTGTTAACTATTCAACTATCTTATTACCAGTGTTAACTACCAAGTCTAAACTATTTTCACAAAAAATGAAAAAATACAAAAAATTTCTATTTTTTGTATTTTTAACTTTTAGGAAGATTCATAAAATCTATTTGAAGACATTTTAAAAATTTTATACTAAACTAGCAGAACCCTGCCA
>BPLR01016702.1:0-17682 GCA_021605095.1 Caerostris extrusa | reverse complement strand
GATTTTGTAAGGCTTATGATTGAATGAAACAATTAAAATAAAAAGGGGGAGAAAAGAAAAAGAAATATGAATAAAAAAGCTCTTTCATATTTTACAGTGCTGCAAAATGCAAAGCAGGAAATTATGTTACTCTTGAAAAACATTGGAAAATTTATAATGCTGTACAAAAATGCATTTTTATTTCTATCACAACGTTTTGAAAAGAGAAAAAAATCATTTAATGCAATTTTGAATATTTTTTAATTTGTTATTAAATTTACATAATGCATAAATATGCATTATGATACAGCAATCTACTGAGTAATTTATCCTTACAGATTCTATTAATATAGACTAATTTGTAAAAGGGCCATGAATTATTTTGTTTTAAAACATTGTCAAATATTTTATTTCAAACATAAGACTGAATCCTTCAAACGGTACATTTCGTTAATTTCCATTGCTCTTTGTTGAAGGCTATAAGAAAAATTTTATACAATTAATTAACGTGTAAATTTAAAAGAAATTGATTTAATAAGAAAAATGATTTTTCTATTTTGAATAAAACTAACACATATCCTCACTGTATATTTTTTAGAGAAAAAAATATATTTGTTAAATAAAAAATTTTTTTTTTTCTAAGTTTGATAATTAGCGATCGTATAGTCAAAAAAAAAGAGAACAGAATGAACATGATGCAGTGTCGCGAAGAACACTTATTTTGATATATGATGCATTCCCAGTTTCTATCAGTTGAATAAAAATATATATCTGTCAATTGAATGAATATTCTGTATTTATGAAACAATAGCATAATATAAAAAAAAATAACACAGAATAAGCATGAAAAACATAATGGAAATAAATCAAACGAAAGTGTTAAAAAAATTGAGTTTAAAAATATATATTACAAAAATGAATTTAAATGTCAGTGCAAATTATGTATAGAAATAGCGTCAAATGAAAATCAAAATAAGGAGGAAAAATTTACAAAACGGAAAAAGCTTAATTTTAATAAAATGCTTTAGAGAACTATTTTTTAAAGCGGAAACACATAACCACTCGGATATTTTACACTCAAATAATTACATCATCTAAGGAACTTTTTATTTGTGCGGAGGCATCTAACCAAAGCACACATCAACAGCCAAACTTGGCACCATAAACAACACTTGGTTCGCGCCGCCTATCGCTGTTGGCGTTGACTGTGGAAGATACAGTTCGACCTGTCCTAAAGAAGGAAATCTCCCCGTTTTTATTATATTTGTTTTCATTATTTTGCTGTAATTCTAGATTGCTGTTCTTTTTTGTATTATTATTATTAAATTCCTTCTATTAGCTCATACTATATATCTTGTTCAAATTTTCAATCGTTAATATAATTTTTATTCATCCACTTAAGTTCAAATAATTTTTTTTAACTTGTAGTGGAAGACACTGATGTTACTACAGTTTTTCAAACTGTATTAACATACAGTTAAAAAAAGTATTAACAAACAAGCAAGTATTAACAAACAATATTAACATACATTATTAAAATTAATTAATTCATTCATTGAATTTAATTAATTAATTTTATTTTTTTAAAATTTAAGTTGCATCTATCTACCAATAGATGGCGCCAGATAAACTTTAAAAAAATGAATGAAAATTATTTATAAAGGACTTCCTAATATAGTAAAGGAAAAAAAAAAGAACGATTTGACTGAAATTTTTTTTTTTTTTTTTATATTACTTGTTTATATATAAAAATCTATTAAACATTTAAATTTTGAAACAAATGTAACGAAAATACTAAAGTGATAATCTTAAAATAACTTTTATATCATATCGATACTAAAAAACCAACAACCAATTTTGAAAATTTGTTATTTGGAATTATTCGAAAAGTCATATAAAGTGTAAAAAATAATCTTCTTTTTCCACTTACTTTGCGGCATAAAAAATGGGGCACTCTTATCTGATTTTACCCCCAGATAAAAGGCCACTGATTAGCCATTTTAGTCGACTTTACATTACATGCATTTATTTTTGGGCATATTCCACGGACATAATCTTTTCAAACATAAATTTTCTAATAATAGTAGTAGTAATGTCGAATGTAAAAAATCAATGGCTATTTCTTGCGCGGTGCCACTTCGAACCTACTTTGGTGCCAAAATATGATTGTTACGGCTCAATATTTAAAAAATCGCCGTGAAAGATTTTAATCTTCCATCATAAATTTTCACAGAGAGTATTAACGCTGTTTCTAATACTCAAAATATCAATTTTGTATTTCCAAACATTAAATATTAAGAGGATTTTCTGCGACCTGTTTTTTTTTTTTTGTTTATGCCCCTGTCGGCCGTTTTGCATCTGCTGACGACGGTGAAGTCGAAGCTTTACGTATTGCCCTAACTCAATTGCAATGCCGAACAGAACAATTTTCTAGAGCAGTCATCCTATCTGACTCTAAGGCAGACCTTTTGGCAATCAATTCCTCCCTCGCACCTCAGTCTACTTCCATCTAAAATTGCATCTCTTGTCTTGAAAACCTTGACTCAAAGGGCAACGATATCGTTCTGCATTGGATCCCAGGCGATTGTTTGATCCTGGTAATGAGAAGGCGGATTCTCTTGCCAAGAAAGAATAACCATCAACCAAACATTTTGCAAAGACAACTCTTTTCACTCGATGAAACTGATGATCCGAGACTTTTTCCGGAACTCTCTATCTGATAATTTCCGTGAAGGCAACTCATCTAAAACCTGGTTTAACTTTATTATATTTTTAAAGCCTGTTGAATGGAACATGATTGTTTGGCCAATCACCTTTTCCGAATGAGATTTGAAACACAAAATGCATGCTCTGTAACATGGATTCATTTTCCTGTCTACCCTGCTTTGTTTCCTCTATATGGGCAAACTTTTGTCCGGCCCGCGGACAAAAACCATCTCCTTTTCTACTTTGATGAAATATTATTTTTTTCTCCTTTTTTTTCAAAGGACTGATGATCTTTTTACTTTCTATATTTTTGTTCTACAAAACATAAATGGACGAAAATAGCAAGCACAGATAGCTTTCAATCGGTAAAGTGTTAAAAGCGGAAGTTTTTTACTATTTATAGCTGTAGATTGGCGCCAACAATTTAGAGTTTTACGAATCATTATCGAAATCATTTCCCAAATTCAATATCTCACGCCCAGAAAATCAGTGCTATGTTTGCTCCATCTTATATATGTGAGCAAGTGTTTTCAACTATGAACCTTAGAAAAATTATTTCAGAAGTAGACGGACAGATGAGCATTTAACCTCGTTCCTTAGAATCAGTACATCTCACTTCGAACCTCAATATAAGGAACTTTTAAAAATGAAATCGTAATTCCATTCATCTCATTAACATATTTAAATTGTAATACTTGTATATTGTTTTTAAAATTTTGGAAAAATTTATCTTGGCCCGCCAAACTTTATTTTTTTCGATTTTTGGCCCGCGACCGAAAAGTTTGCCCATCCTTGCTCTACTGTGTATGGTCGTTACAGGAAGGATAGGGCCCTTATGTGCTAAACATGTGCCACTAGAATTTCCTTCGCGGCCTGTTGGCCAATTGGCTAGCGCTCTGTTATTTGGTACCACAGTCTTCAGTTTCGAATTCTGTCTGTGTCATGGTTGGTTGTTAGTGGTTCGGAATTCAAATTTAAACTGTAGGTTCCGGTCTAATTAGCCTAACGTGTGCACAAAATGGCCGTAGAGCGACAAACCAACTTAGTTTCTCGTTGTTGTTAATTTTTTAAGAATTCCATGTCTTCTTTTTATTTTATTGCTTATTGTAACCTGCCATTAGAAATTTAAAAAAAAAAAAACATTAAACAATTTTTCAACTGAACTGATTAGAAAGCTAGAAGGCTAGATTTAAGTCCTTATGAGTTCCCTCTGTTCTGTTACTTAAATTTCATGCCACATCAGAGGTAAAAATCCCTCGAAACTTTCATCCCATTTTTGGAAGATTCAAATTTTACTTGGAATTTATCTCAACCAAAACATATTTCGAAGAATTACTTTTATAAATATAGAAGCACTACGTTTTTTTTTTTTAATTTATTGCTATTTTACAGTTAAGAAAATGAAATGAACTGAAGGAAATTTGCTGTCTGTCAGGAAAGATAAACGAGTGTATTTAAAGGAAACACTTCGTACCGATGCATCTATTCTCATCGTATTAGATAAACAGTGTGTTTTATCCTGTGAATCCAGAACTAAAAGTAATGGCGGAACTTGGCGGCTCAACTGCAGAGAAGAATTCACTTTTGTGCGCTGTTTGTGGAAAAAGATTTTCTGAGAAATGGAAGTTGAATCTGCATTCAAATTGCCATTCCAGAGTAAGGCTTCATGTGTGATGTGTGCAATAAAAAATTTCTTCGTGAGTGGAATTTTAAGAAACACTTACTAATTCACAAAGGACAGAAATCGCACGAGTGCGAAATATGTAATAAAACTTTCAGTCAAAGGGTAATCTACAATGTCACATGGTTACTCATACGAAAGAAAAGCCTCATGTGTGCCCTCTGTGTGAAAAGGCTTTTGGACGGGCATCATATTTAAAGGTACACCTGAGGACTCACACGAAAGAGAAGCCTTATTCGTGTGAACTGTGCAATAAGGCATTTTCTGAGAAGCATAATTTGCAAAGCCATTACCGCATTCACACTGAAGAGAAACCATACGTGTGCGAAGTATGTCAGAAAGGATTTTCCGTAAAAAGTAATTTAACTGTTCATTTGCATATTCATTCTGCAGAAAAGCCCTTTTCGTGTGATGTATGTCAGAAAGGATTTTCTCATAAAATCTTTTATCACGTCATGAGAGAACTCATACAAAACAAAGATGTAAGAATTCATCATGAAAACCTTTCCTCAAAATAGACTTTGTCTTTTAAAAACGAGATTCATAGGTAATTTTACTTTCACGACAAATACGGAGATATTAATTATTCGTATGCATTCATCTCATGTATTGTTTTAAATATTTTTGTTTCAATGTTATTTTTGTCTTTATGTATAAAGTTTAATCTTTTGCTTTGGACTGTTGAATATGATTAAGAGAAAGTATTTTATGCTTTTAAGCTGTGTGAATGAGTAAGAATGAACGACGAGCAGCTTTTTCTGTATAAATCTGAAAAGTTTCTAAGCCATATTTGCAGAATTGTATTGTACTATAATTACAGTAGTTTTTTTTTTATTGACACATTCTTTTGAATATCGATAATTTATGTGCCTGATTTATATGTATATATTTTTATATTTAATATGTATATAAGTGCATTTTTAAACTTAAGCTTTACTTTTATTAATATAACATTTTTAAATTCATTATTTTTAAAATTAGATTTTAATCAATTGATGGCTTTTATGTATTACTATTAGATGTTTAAGGTATATTTTATATACATAATATTTGAATAAATATGAATTAATAATTTACTTTTCTTTCTTTAAAATTATTGGACAAATCTTTTCAGAAGATATCTTAAAATTTTCTGAAGAAATATTGTATTTTCTCATCATTATACAGATCTGAATTGTTGTGTAAAAATATTTTAATTAAAGACATTTATTCATTTTTTGATTCTATATTTTTTTATAGTGTTTGTTTGTTAAAATACTTTCAATGGAAATTACAACTGATTCATTTGTCTTGTGAAAAGTGCGAATTTCTGCATTAAACGCTCAAATGTTTTATAAAACGCTCATATATGTTTGTGGTAAAATGCGGTATTTGCATTGTTCATATTTGTAAAATTTAAAAATTAACTTGATTTTACTTTATGGCAGGATATTCAAATTTTGTTATATTATTTAATATCTGAATATGTTTTACAATTTATTACTTGTCCTGAAAGACATGAAAGACATGGGTGTCAGAAAATTACAAAGAACATGGTAAAGAGTAATGATGCATTCAGTTCATGTAACCATTGGTGAAATTAAATTTTAAAAATTAGACATTTAATAGTATCAATAAACTAGATCTGAATTTCGATATATGGATAAAATTTTTTGAAATGAGTCGAATAAAAAAATTAATAAAGAATATAATAAAGATCAATTAATGAATAATCCCATCTAGCTAATTCTTTTATTAATTTGATTTAAAGTTACTATTAGAATTAATCGCAGTTATATTTGTAATTACAGCATTTAAAAACATTTCATTTTTATATAATTAAAATATATTTTCTATTAAGAGATCAACACATTTTCTAACGTAATATTTACTATGAATATAATTATAGGTAAAATATTTGTAATGTTTCTAATATTTATTGTATGATTATCATTTTTTTGTGTATTCATTATTTAACATGTCGCTTGTGTCAGTCAAATTTCATCACTGCAGCAATAAGAAGTGTTAGAGGGTACTTTAAGAATGACATAGCAACAAATATATTGTTTTCACTAATAGTTCCAAAACTCATTAAAAAAATAACTTTATTTATTTTGGAAACAATCTGTTATAAAATATCATTATAAATGCAGATTACCTAGGCTGAAGGTATCGTAGAAGAAAAGGAACACCCCTTTATCACCATGAAAACTAGGCATAATTTGCTTTAAATTTCCCTTCCTAGCGATAAATTTTCGAGTCTTCTGGCAAATTAATGAAATTTAACGTTATCACTATTATATGGAAATCTATTTATTGACAAGTATTTTGCAGCATTTCATGTGTTACTAAATCAATTGCTGTAGACATAAACTATTTCATCTCATCCAAATTGTGAGCTTTTTTTGCTAAAACTCATTAAAGAAACCCAAAGAAAACCGTTCTACAGCTTTGTTTTCCGAATGTTTGTGAGTTCAAATAGTTCAGCGTCATTTACCTATCCAATTACCCAAAAGTAATCTTTTCAATAACATGATATACGTTAGAAAACGTTCTAGAACGCCATCTAGCTGAATATAAAATTTGGAGGAGCCTATAGAGTTCTCCATCACGTCAATGAAAATGCATTTTTGAACTTTCAGTTTTGCCATATGTTATGCCAGATATTTCTACCACAGACTGCCTTTCAGTGTTAAGGCTCGTTCCCACCGAGGCGAGAAGATGTAAGCGAAAAAATTTGACCAATCACTAGCTTCACCATGTTCGCCCGAAACCGGTTTGCAATCCGCCGCTTGGAGTTGACCAACTTTCAACTCGAAGCGGAACTTCACTAGGCGTAATGCTATTTCTGACGTTTCGCTGTGAAGGGGTCGAAAAATTTTTCTCGTTTGCCTCTTGAATCTTCACGTCTCTCCCTCGGTGGGAACGAGCCTTTATCGTTTAATTTTCGCTTTCCACAAGTAAGGTTTAGTATCTTAATCTGACGTGAGACACCTTGTTAATCTACCAATCTACGGAAGAGCCAGAGTTAACGAAATGGAAAGTATGTCAGAACGTGAGATGTCACTCGAATTATTTTCTGAGGAAAGGTTTTGTGGCAGCACGTATTGAATTGTGCTAAAGCTGTTACTGGATATTTTATAGGGACGCATTTGTGGCGGCTTTGTAAAGGTTGCGTAGTGTTATTAAAATCCAGACGGCAAAATAAAAGACGATAATCAATTTTCACATTTACAACATCTTTTATTTAATTTCTAACGCCAACTACGTTCTGTTTTCATTCTAGCGGGAAAATTCCCTTTTTAACAGTGAAAGTAGAAGTCGTTCAATTTGTATTCCATTTTCCATCAATAGGTGTCGCTACACATTCATTGTGTTACAGCAACCATAGCAACTTCTTTTTTTTTCTCCATGTCATGTGATTATTTTGATTCTGATCTGAAAAAATCTTGTTAAAATCTAACAGAGGTCTCATAATTCATCTTCGATTAAAATGATTTGAACTTTTTGTGCTATCCAATGCTAAATAATTACTGGTCTGTTTATTTTATTGTGGGTGTTTTAGAAATAAACTAAAGTTTTTTTTCCACCCCCAAATATAGTTATCGGGCTTGATACTGATTGTAGTTTGAAAAATAAACATTATTTTTATTTTCTATTTTTAACAATAATAGTCCAATTTTTTTTTTTTTTTTTTTTTTTGAAACGTGTAGTGTATTTGAAACACTTTTAATTTCCAAACTTTTGGTTTGTAAAGAGTTCTATTTTTAAAATATTTTTTATTTAAAACGTTAAAAGGGTTTGGTTTTTTAATTGGACATGTTATAATAATTATAATTTCTCAGTAATTTAAAAAATGGCCTTCAAAAGAGTTTGAAAAATGTTTTTATATACTTTTCATTTGTTCATCTGTAAGAAACAAAAAAAAAAAAAAAGTTGACAAAAAAAGTGGAAATTTTTATTGAACGTAAGAGTTTTATCGAAAAATTATTTTCAGCAAGGTTCATATTCTACAGAATGTTTCAGCAAAGACTTCTTAATTTTTAAATCATTTTTCCGAAATAGAAATGTTAAATTTGTTGTATGTTTTATAAAAAATTACTTACAGTGTTTGTGCAATCAATTATAGCTACAGCCACAAGATCAGCTTTCATGACACATAGACCCGAGAAACCCGGCGGTGCCATGGATGTTTATAGTGGTTCGAATCCATTTTAAACTGTAGGTCCCAGTCTGTTTAGCCTAAAGTGTGCACAAGATGACCGTAGAGCGACAAACCAAACCTTTAATTTTCGATAAATTTGAAGAAGTTCTCGTTTTACCTAGCATTGTCACTTTGATTCACAATTTTTTTTATCAAGCTATAAACGTAGTTCTCTCACTTTAGCAAAATAACTCGCAATATTCTTTGATTTAATTTAGCTACTCAGTAATGAATATTACGCGTGAATGTTGGTAATACAAAAAGAGAATCCCAAAATGGCTATTGATAGATTTTTCAGAATATTGCGATACCCTATTTGTCAATGTATGGTCAGTTTGACCAAAATTATTGTAGACGGATGAAAAATGGGGCGACATGTTATTCGTGCTAGACATTCCAGAAAATTCCATTTCAGAAAATGCACTAGGATGTTGAGCCATTTGGTGTATCAGTGCATTTCTTTGACCGAATGTCTGTTGAGATCCAGTCAAAATAGTTCGCTCAGTTACAGACACGGAAATGTTTGTAGGGTGTTCTGGATTTATGGGTCCATAATGCTGGGAATTTTGATGTATAAATACTTCAGATGGCATTTGCAAATACGCTGAATTTGGCTCAGTTTCTTGAATATGATGCGTACCAGGAAACATATAATCCGAAGTTGCAGAATTATACGGATTCGGGTTCGTAACTCCATACTGGAAAAATATTTCATCAGCTGCATTCTCTTCATATCCAGTTCGTTGATGTATATTGTTAAGAAATCTTTGTTGCATTGAAAAATTAATTTGATCCAGAGAAGACCACCGTGCTTCGTAGTCCATGGGTTGTGATGCTCTTAAATCGATATTTTGTGCCAAATTAGCAGAACTGGATTGAGAAATGGTTGCGTAACTCCGATGATGATTCCCTGAATTAAAACAATTATGAACTTCGAAATTTGTAACATAGGCTTTGCAAAATTCACATATCGTGATATCCATATTTTTAAATAAAATATTGTAAAAATATTAACTCACTTAAATCCAATTAAGAACCTAATAAAATCGTTTTAAAAATTTCATTAAAATTTAATTATGAATAAATTTTTATTTACTTGACATTTAATGTTTGTTAAATAAATAGTAAAAGCTTGCTTTTCATTCTTGACTTCAGATAAATCTACACAAGAAAAATCAACGACGAACTAAGCAGAAATTAAATTGTATTTGCTAAATAAACCGTCGTACAAGAACTTGTCGCACTAGTACTAAATGGAAGTCTGCCTAAAGCCAAAATTTCTTTCTGATTAAGATATGACATTTTAATCTAATGTGAAATAAATGTTTGTTTATATAGAAATTATATTAAATTATATGTAAATATCGTTATTTTCGATGCTGAAGGCACATTGATCTGATGTCGTTCGTTATAAAGAAGATGTATTGTAGATTCAGCTTTCAAAAGGTGCCATTTTTAAGGGTCAGTCCTGGTTGTATTGCAGCAATTTTCAACCCACTATTTAAGAGAGGGTTTGTGATCATTCCAATAATCCACCTATTCACTCCCAAAGGGAAGGTTTTTTTTTGCTCACAAATATGTCATGCCCCTCCCTTCCATAAAAAAGGGGATTGCGATTCAGCTTCATATGTCGAGTTTTCTCACGCTCTAAGTTCCGAAACACAACGCGATGTAAACAAGAAATAAGAGGAAATAATGAGTTTGGTTTGCTTTTTCGCTCTACGGTCATCTTGTGCACACGAGGGCTAAACAGATCGGTGGTACAGTTTAAATTGGATTCCGAACCACTCACAAACACCCATGGCATGTCACAAACCAGACATCTCACAAACTCATTCCACCACTCACAAACAAACATCCAAACCTCCAGGATTTGAAACTGGAGCCTGCCGTACCAAAGGAGAGAGCGGTGGCCAATTGGCCATCAGGCCGCAAGGAGGAAATAATGGGAGTTAGATAATGTTTTATATTAAATTTTTAAGGAATGTATTGCTATTTGAAATTCGCAGTAGAAAACAATTTGTGGAGAAAGTGGAATAAATTACATAGATACCCTGTTGATTTTGGTTTGTGGTTGACTTCAATTTCAGAAATTGTATTTTTGACTGTGGTATTTTTTTTTTTTTTTTTGGTTTTTTTTTTATATTTATTGAATTAAGTTTTGCTTTGTCTTGAACATCAAAAGGCACCATAAAACTCCAGACTAGGAAAGCATTAAAAGAGAAATCCGATTTTTGAAAATTTTCAAATCCAATATTTGAAATTTAAATCACCCCGCATTCATAGATGATATGCCCATAAACCAATGAATAATGAGGATTAATCTCCCAAAGCACAACTTTGCAGTTAGAGATCCTCTGAACATATTACGCATTTCAGCTGTTACTTTACATTCAGCTGAATTTCAAGATCTTACTGAAAATAAAATTATTATTTTAAAAGATGTAGAAGTAAGTTTTAAAGTATTTTTTGCTGCGATTTACACAACTATTTACAAATGAAAGTGCTTTAATAAATTTCGTAACATTTTTAAAACGTAAACGAAACAAACTTAATAGAATGGTAAAAATAAAAGGTCACTAGTAAAGGAGCATTCAATGCTAATTTTCTCAAATAAAAAATTTGCAAAAGTTTTGAACAAAAAGTTAGAAATATTTTTGAATAAAGTTGGTTTCAAAACAAAAAATTTTAAAAATTTTAATTGATTTTAATGTAAACAGTTATTAACATCTTGTCTAAAAATTTATAATTACCATTTATATAAACTGTACATTTTCCATAAATGTTCACTTCACTGCATTAAAATATATTTAAAATAATATACATTTATATAATTATACATTTTTATAAAGGTACACTATTTCAATAAATATGATGCCAGAAATATGTATAATTGTTTGGCAAAATGAATGGAGTGTAGCAAAGGAACGCAGTTTAGAAAGCCCCCTAATTAAGGCTGAATGCGGTTTACAAAGTCGTACAAGTGGGAAACACATCCAGAAATTTTTTCAACATCTTTTTCATCCAGTAATCCAGTAACATCCAGTAATTTTCTCTATTTGGAGGCATCTGCAGCTAAAATAATGAATTTGAATGAAACAGATTGTGAAAGTCATGGGGAGAGAAACTCCACACCAATAAATTTCATACAAAATGTCATCATTTTTTGACATTGTTGTCACTTACGTACTATAAAAGTTGTCCAATCTAAATAGAGGAAGGTAGTCAGCAGCAGATATTTTCCAACCAAATAACCATCTTTTTTCCCTAGGTATCACTCCATGGGATTTTATACTATGGTCGGGATGGGGTATATTAAACCCATTGTGTATATTAATGGTTTTAAAAACCTGCATTACTTTAAAAAGGACACATTACTTTAAAAGGAATTTTTACGCAAGGTGGTCTTCACAAACATCTAAAGTGACAGTTTACTGGCAGCAATAGAGAACGATATACACAGGATGCAATATCTCTGCAGGGAGGATCAGTTTATTGAAAATGCTACATATCATGCATGGGATTAGGATTAATAAACTAATTTTTTTCTATTTAATATTGTATGCTATGCATTTCTGCATGTGTATTTTTAATTATTCGAACATGAATGAAGTTTTTCATAATCCATTTTCGAAACGATCAAAATATTATTGACCAGTTTGTGATACCGAAAATTTCAAAATCTATGCTATCAACTACTTTAGGTACCTTATTTATTATTTTGCTCATAAAATTATGGTTAATGTTTTGGGTAGCGAGAATTTTGGTTTCATGTTGAATTTTTCATTTTCTTGGTCACTTTCAATCTTTCTTAACGGTTTAATAATTTCTTTAAATTTCGTTCACGAGCTATTATTATTAATTTTATAGAATTTCTTTCACATGCTTTTTTTTTTTTTTTTTTTTTTTTTCAAATTCTGTGTTTTTTTATTATTATTATTATTATTATTATTTTAAATTACTTTTAGTTGCTTCTATATTAAAGGTATTTGGAATTATAAATATATATATATATATATATTCCAAATCGCATAGTTGTAATATATATATTTTAATCTGTTTTCCTTTTTCAGTTTGAGTTATAATTGTGAATTAATATAATTTAATTCCTGCATGGAATTAATTGAAACTTTTTTTCCTTAGTTTGTTTAAGATTGGTTTTTTTTTTTTTTTGCGTTTTCCTTACATTAGTTTCAAATTTTATTTTCCGCTCTCATTAAATGTAAGAATAAGAATTTGTTAATGAATTCTATGGTTTATTTATTACATTGTGACAGAATTATATCTTTTATTACATAAGACTTGTAAATTTTTAAATCGAACTAAACATTAATTTATGTAAGTTTGAATAACTTATGGTCTACATTAAAATCTCATTATTCAGAGCCAACTGTAGCTGAATCCAACAATTCTAAACTCATGTTTGTGAAAATTGCAACACCCAGAAGGAATCGTCATAATTGAATGAAATTTAATACACAATTGAGTGGTAGTGGTAGAAATAAATGATGTTCAAAACAAATAAACAATAACAAGAGATCGGAATCAGTATTTTGTGTAGCCACCACGCGCCGCAATAAGTGCTACTACATGACGTGGCATGGAGTCAAACACATTTTGAATGTCTGCCTGAGGAAGAGCATTCCATATTGTTTGTATGCACCCAAAGTTTCTACGAGCGAGACGCCGACCAACGAAATTGTTCAATCGGCGACATATCCGGGGATTACGCAGGCCAAGGAAGAAGCTGTACCTGCCGCGTGCAAAGAAGGATTGAACAGTCCTAGCGATATGAGGAAGGGCATTGTCCTGTTGAAATATAGCGCCTGGCAAGCTTTGAAGGAAGGGAACAGCTTGGGGCTGTAGAACTTTACTGATGTACCGGTTGACGTTCAGATTGCCCCCAATTCTTAGCAATTGAGATCGCCCATGATATACTATGGCACCCCAGACCACAACTCCGGGTCCTCCACTGTGGCGTTCGATAATGCACTCCGGAAGGTGGCGTTCACCGGCATAGCGTCTGACACGAATGCGGCCATCATGGTACCACAAATTAAAGCGAATTGATGAAGCACACAATGAAACACCTGTAGCTATTGACCACTGTGCTGCCAATTGTCTAGAGGAAGCTGTACGGTCTAGCGCCATGCGGACCAGGTGTCTATCATCGCGAGCTGACGTCACATTTCGGGGTCCATCCCGGATTTCCGAGTTGTCCGACATTCGTCCGTCCACTGCTTCCAAAGACGCATCACTGTGTTGCTGTTACGCTGCACACGAGCGGGTACTGCACAATTTATAGGAGGGTTGATTAGAACACAGGAAAATAATTTGGGAATTAAAGCAGATCCAATGATCGCAATAAATAATTTGCATTAAAAATAGGTAGAGGGTTTGTAAGAAATTTATATTTTATATTAATGAATTTAATTCAAATGTCCTTAAATTTAAAATAATTAAATCCCTAAGATGCATTTTTTGACTAAATTTTCTGAACATTATGTTAACCTATAAAAATTTAACAGCTAAAAATAGATCAAATTATTTTGAAGTTTAAAATTATACAGGAATTTGATATGGTGAATTTTTTTTTTCGTTTTTTTTTAATGGAACGCGAGTCGATGTCTGTCAATTCATTCTAAAAGCTTGATAACTTTCACAAAATGTAAATGTAATTTTTAATCTTGGAATAGGTTGATCCTCAAGAAGTAAAACTATTTTAAGAAAAGGACTTCTGTTTGGATTGCCAAATTGTTCTTCACATTATATCGCATAGTTGTGATATATAATTTAAAACACAATGTATTTTGTTGTGATCCTTAATATGCTAGCAATTTAAAACACACACCTTTCTGTACTCGTTGAGAAGATTTTATTAATTCAAATCGTTAGTAATCCTGAGAATTGTTACCAAATCTAAAGCGGTCGTATGGTTGTAACAATATTGGGAATACACTCGGTTGAACCATTATACGAGATTAAAATTTGGTTCGTTTATACCAATGGTATGTTCACTGCGGTAATCAATGAACGAATTCATTAGTTTAATTTATACAAGACAAAACTGAATGCGATAACTGTTTTCATATCGTTCACAGAATTGCCTCCGAGAAAATTGTATGTCCTAAATAGAATTGAAAACGCTGAATTCTATTGAATTCGACTTTCTTTCATTATAAGCGCAATAATTCACGTAAAAAATAGTGAACATTTTTAAACATAAAATATTTCGCGGCAACAACTTACAAGCAACTTAAAGTTGTAATTCGCGAACTGCCTACAGATCTCCCAATTGATGCCATCATGCAGGAATTAAAAATTCTCAATTTTCCTCCTAAATTCAGCACTCCATTACGTAATCGTGCTGGTACCGGCAATCTATACCTAATAGCCCTACCAAAAATTAACAAAACAAAAGAATTTTCGACATATCCACCTTATATTACTTTAGGGTTAAATTTGAACCACTCAGAAGAAAATCAGGACCCAGCCAATGCTATAAATGTCAAAATTCTATCATCATAGCAAATTCTGCACAAGAGACCCTCGATGCCTCAAATGAGCTGGACCTCATGCCACCAAAGAATGCACCAAAAGGCCAGATGAAGCTCCCAAATGCGCCCTTTGCTCCCATACTGCAAATTTCTCGTTTTGTCCTAAAACCCTGCTTCTCCCCCGAAGGTCAACGCTTGGACGGAGAGACTTAAAAAACAAGCACAACAAATGAAGCCTGAGAACTCCAACCAACTGTCTCTTCCCACTCAACAGAAGGCTTCTCCAACTCTTCCTCCTTCTTCAGATGACTTTCCAACTCTTCCTACCCAGACCTCTCACCATACTACCACTTCCAATACTCTGCAGGCTTCCACGGAAAAGCCTCCGATTCCGCTCATTCTGCAACAATTAGTTGGGGTACTTTCAAATCTTTCTGTTTTAATAACTGCTCTTCAAAATCAACCAGTCAATAACATTTAATAAACCGACCAATAATTCTATCTTGTGCGTGACTTGGAACTCCAATAGACTTAAAGGAAAAATTAATGAACTACAAGATTAGGGCAAGATACCAGGTTTCCTCTGTTCAAGCAATCCGTCAACAAGCTTCAAAAAGAAATAAAGCAAATGATTCACAAATTAAAAAATGACAGATGGAATGAATTTTTATTAGGCCTAAATCCAGAAGATAATTCTCTCTTCAAAATTAACAAACATTTTACCAAAAAATGTCCCAAAATTCCTCCACTGGTTGGATCCTCAGGTCTTATATTATCATCTTCTGATAAAGTGAACTCTTTTTTGAAAACCATGAACTCTCCTTTCAAGAAAACACTGAACCTTGTGATGACTCACAAATTGAGCATGTTGAAGATACAGTAACTTCCTTTCTAGCTGATCATCAAAATTATCAAAACATTTTTTTTTCTCTCCATCTGACATAATTAACTTAATCAAGAATCTCAACATTTGGAAATCTTCTGAACCTGACAACATTCCAAATAACGCCTTAATGTGTCTCCCCCTTAATGCCATTACTCATCTTGCAAAAATCTACAACAGCTGTACTAAATATCACTACTTCAATCCTATATAGAAAAAAGCAAATATCATCATGTTCCCTAAACCTGGCCAAGATAGGAAATTTCCTCAAAATTATCGGCTCATCAGTCTCCTTAACTGTGCAGGAAAACTTTACGAAAAACTCTTAGTGAAACATACTACTTCTTTTTGCGATAAAAATTACATAATTCCAGCAGAACAATTTGCATTCCGTCAACATCACTCATCTTGTCATCAACTTCTACGTGTCACCAATATCATCACTGAAGGATATAACTATAAATTTTTTACAGGAGGTGTTTTCTAGATGTTAAAAAAGCTTTCGATCGACTGTGGCACGATGGACTGATCTACAAAATGATCAAACTTCAATTTCCAACGTGGATCACACTTATCATTACAAATTATCTTAAAAATAGAACCTTTCAAGTTCGACTTCATAATGAATTCTCCACAATCGGTCGTATTAGTGCTGCTACACCTCAAGGAAGCGTGCTCAGTCCTATTCTCTACAATATCTTTACCTACGACTTTCCTCAATGTACTAACATTTCCACTTGCCTATTTGCTGACAATTCTGCTGCTCTTGCCCAAAGTGCTTCTATTCTTTATGTCTTCAATACTTTCAAAATTTTTGAATATTCTAGAGGATTGGCTAACTAAATGGCACATAGCAATTAATGTCTCTAAATCTCAAGCCATCATTTTCCGAAAAGGACACGCCAGACAACCATAGATTAATCTCTCCCTTTTTGATCAACAAATTGAATGGACAACTAATATTAAATATCTCGGCTTAATTATAGACAATAAACTTACGTTTCGAGCTCACATTCAAAAAAACAATGAAAAATGTTTGAAAAATTTTATCTCACTCTACAACTCATTAATAAATTTTCTAAATTAACTTTGTCAAACAAACATCTTCTCTACTAACAAATTCTTAGGCCTAATCCTTGCCTATGCTGCCCCAATCTGGGGTCTAGCTGCACAATCTAAAAAGAAATCTGTACAAATTATTCAAAACAAACTTCTTCGTATCATCACTGGTGCACCCTGGTTTTCCGCAACTCTACAATTCATCAAGATTTAAAAATTGATTCTATTGACATTTATATTACAAAACTTTCTAGAAATTTCTTGAATACCATTGCTAGTCACGAAAACCCTCTCATCAAGGCACAAACTATATTTACGCAATTGAATGGAAAATACAAGTATCCTTTCTCTACTTCTAAATGGAATTGAAGCCTCAAACCACCATAATTTCCTGCTCACTTTTTTTTAGATATTTTACTTCAACGCATATTTTTCCTGCTCTGCTTTTTGCTCCATTGATCTGTGCTCTCTACTTATCATAAATTTCTTGTTACGTTTTCATCACCGATGATTTACATTTTTCTTACTTTCTTCTTGTTTTCTTTCAATTCATACGATTACTATTATCTATTTGTCATGACTTTCCTTTCCTACTGCCATCACATACCATTGAGTATATGAACACTTCGCGTTCAGGCACTCGACATCTTTATTCAACTTAGTAGCTTAGTAACATGTCGGATTGTAAATCTGG